>MU843025.1:0-67750 GCA_030867305.1 Colletotrichum zoysiae | reverse complement strand
CCCTCGCTCCTCAGCTCAATCACGGCCAGGCATACAGCACCGCAAATAAACCAGACACACACAGCCATTGTTGCAGTGTCACAACCGAGTCTCAGAAACCCTGGAAAAAGCCACTCGCACGCCACGCACCGCCCACCGCGCCGCCGCTACGAATCCATTATCCAATCCAAACTTTCAAGCAATCCACCGGGTCCAGGGCGGGTCAACGGCCTTCACCGACACTACCAGCGCTATTGGCCTATAGATAGCCACACCCATACGTTAAGGAGGGGAGCCATTCCGCTACCCTGCCGCGGCAGCGCACATTATTCCCGCTTTCCCCTCTTTCTTCTCTGCCTTTCTCTCTCCCTCCGTTCCTCGTCTCCATAGAGGTGTCGTCATCGCTCTGAAATCCGGCATCTCGCAGTACGAGCAACTTCTCCCACATTCACAACCACCAACTCCTGCCATCACCCGACTATTCCACAACACGCCCCGGGAACAAGCTTACCGTCTGTGATCTCCCGGAACGCCGTTACACGGCTACCACGTTTTTTTTGAGCTACTTTTTGTGATACCCGAAACCGACTTCATTTCACTTCTACATACACATACGTTTCTGATACACCCACAATGGCCGGCCGAGCTGAACGCTGGGACCGCGACCGCTTCGCCTACGAGCGGGAGCGCGACCGCGGCTACCCTGACGACCGCGTGCCTCGCTACCCTGAAGAGCGAAGCCGCTATGAGGAGCGTGATGATTATCCCCCTCCGCCCCGCCGTGGTAGAGACCACTCGGACGAGCGCTTCGACCGAGGCCCCTTTGAACGCGGACGCCGCGGCGGCTTTGATGACGACCCGGTGAGAGACCGCCGCTACGTCGAGGAGGATCGCTACGGTCCTCGTCGAGGAGAGCCGCTCGATCGCGAGTTTGACCGTCGCTTGTACTTCGAGAAGGAGCCTCTGCCCCAGCGCGAACTCCAGGACCCCTATCCGGCCCGCCGCCCGACCATGGTCCGCCGCCAGTCTTCCCTCGACACGTTTGATCGCCGTCCGCTCCGCTTCTACGAGCGTGAAGAGTACCCTCCGCCAGCCCGCCGGGAGGACGTCCGCCCTCGCGATCCTCGCGACGACTACCGAGCACCCCCATACGTTCCGATCCCTCTTCCCCGCGCCCGCCAGCTGGGCCCTGCGCCGTCTCAGCGCTATGACGAGATCCAGATTGCCGAGCCGGGCTACTACGGCGACGAGGAGTTCCGCGGCATGCCTGAGCGAGTCAAGGAGCGCGAGGTCGTCACGTCGCGCCGCCGCAGGGATCGCAGCCGCGAGTCTAAAGTCTCGAGATCGACTAGAAAGAGCTCCCACCGGAGTAGCTCGAGGTCGAGCAGCACCTCCAGCAGGACAACGACCAGCAGCAGCAGCAAAAGCACTACCACCATCCGCAGCACGTACCCCAAGAAGGGAAAGACCCGTATCCCAGCCCGTCTGGTCTCCAAACGAGCCATCATCGACTTGGGATATCCCTACATCGAAGAGGTACGAACCCCGCCACTGCATTCGCACCAAGCGTGTACTGACATGACACAGGGCAACACTATCATCATTTTGAAGGCCCTTGGCCAGGAGAACATTGACGAACTGCTGAAGCTCAGCGAAGAATACAAGCAAAGTATGTTGATGTTTTGTCTGACGACTTCCTGCCCCATGCTGACTCTGATCAGGTGAGCTCGAGGTTGCCGCTGCTCGCTCATCGGCCGCTCATCTTGTTGAAGAACGCCATGAAGAGATCTACACCATTCCTCCGCCAGCGGCACTCCCGCCTCCTCCAGCCCCCGCTTCGGTGGCGCCGCCTCCTGCGCCACCAACCGTTGTGGAAGTCCCGGCCCCGGCCACCACTACTACCACTACCACTACTGTTGTCCAAGAAGCGCCGCCCCCGCCCCCGCCCCCTGCTCCGGTAGAGGTTGTCAACAAGACAACCATCATCCGTGATGTCTCTCCTGCCCGCAGCAGCACGTCTTACACGACGTCCACGGCGCCGACAATCTACGAGCGCCGTGAGTACAGCGAGGAGGTGCCCATCGGACCCATGGCCGTCGCAGAGCGCCGCCGCAGCCGCAGCCGCTCGCGCTCGCGTAAGGACATCAGAGCCGAAATCAAGGCGCTGGAGGCCCAGCTTCATGAACGCCGCCGCCACGGAAACCGCGAGCTTGTCCGCGCAGAGCAGATGCCCGATGGCGCCGTCGTCCTGTTCGAGGAGAGGGTCGAGAAGATCGAAGAGCCGCGGCGCGGGGTGCGGATTGAGAAGGACAAGAAAGGTAGGATGTCCATCAGCGTACCAAAGTACCGCTAAGGTGCGCTCCGTCGTCGTCCCGCCACGCAGCAACGCAGACTAACAATGGTAACGCCAGGTCCTCCTCCCAAGCTTATGCGCGCCATGCTGGCCACACTCACGTAAGGGTGTGTATGCCTCAATCAAGCGCATCACTTGTCAACCGGTATGAGTTGGTTGAATGTACAGAAGACGATCTACAGACCTCATTCATGAAAGAGACGGAACGTATTGCATTGGCCTGGGGTTTTTTTCTTTTTTTTTTAGGGGGGACTTGGGGTGGCGAAATGGTTATTACTTTATTCCCCAATAGAAAAAAAAGGATACTGTCGGCGCTGGAAATCTGGAGGGAGATGTTGACGGATGTGCGGCAATCCGGCCACAACAAATGGCGGTTCGACAGACTCGCCTGTGACCACAGGGGGAACAACCCAAGTCTCGAGGCGGTCCCCCATCGTCTTTGGTATTGGGGCGAAATGTTCGGTATTGTTCTTATAGAGGGCGCCATTTACGAAGTAATGAACCTATATGATCGTAACCTGAATGAAGCTTATGTCTAGGTGTGACGTGTGATGTTGCATGTTTGTCCCCTCCAGGAAGTTGGTTTCTCCCCAAGTTTATCGTATCTCAATAACACGCCTCCCGCTATGTCGACATAGCAAGGATATGGATAGAAACACAATACCATGGATATCGTGCCAGCATGCTCACCTCGGTGTCGTGACCGAGATCACTCGACTCTCGTCCCGGCATCATCCATGCCCCCAGCAGCTGAACGAAGACAACGATCCCCCCCCCCGAGAAAATCAAAAGAAGCTTCACGTCTTGGTGGTGCGAAGCTCGGACGGCAGTCAAGGTTCAGTTTCCCAGCACCGCCATGTGAGCAGTGTGTCGAGGTTGGATTTGGGTGGACCGATCGTGGGTAGCACAGAACCTCGTCCGTCTTTTGCTCGGGCTTAGCAGGAGGGAGGGAGGGAGGGGTGGGGATCCCGCGATGCTGGGTAGTGTTGTGGCTTTGTATTTAATTTACGCCGTTGTCAGGGTGGCCCTGGGGACCCGATGCGCCGCCGACTTAGATTGATGCATTCTTTTCCTTCGTCATATCATGGGTCCCAAGAGCATTGGGTCCCGTCGATCGGTCTCTTTCGAAGACCCTCCTCGGGCTTGTTTCAGGCGGCTGTTCGGAGCCCTCTCCTGTCCAGGTCGGACTTCATTGATCGGATTCGACCGTCTGGCCCTGAAAGACGACGCCTCGCTCCTCCGTGACCCGCCTCTGCAGACCGGCGCCATGACTGTTGGGTTCAGTCGCGGCCCTGACGAGGTTTTTTTTTACCTTATTTTTCTGTCTTCGGCGGTTCCGCATCCTGTTGAGTCTGGTCCGCGCCGGTGCTCCTCGCAGTAGAACCCGTGCACGCTGAAAGGACCCCCGCGGTACAACATCATGGGCTTTCAACGGGCAAAGAGTAAGGGAACAGGGACGAAGACTTTGATACAGCCTGCCCACAGGGAATAAAGCGAGCGAACGCCTGGGTCGTGCGTGCGAGCGAGCGGGGGTGGGTGTTTAGATTGTGGCCTGGAAGAGGAGGGGGGGGAGGTAAGTTTGAGGCGATTCAAGGGACGGAGCGACATCACGGACATGACGCAGGGTAGTACTACGGGAACTACTACGAAGCATGTGAAATGCACATCAACCTTGGGTTCCCCTCCACCTCGTCATCAAGCCTTGAGAGGTTGACAAGATGGCAAACGAAAGAGTGTGGAACCGGCGACGGCGACATCCCTCTTATGGAGCTGCACGGACGGGGTCAAAGAGTCGGACATTTCCAAGTCAAGGCGTCGCCGCCGCCGCCGCCGCCGAGCCAATATATGCGGCCCCCACGCGGCTGTCTTGGTCCATGGAACCGTTATCAAGTTAAGGAGAGGCGTTCCCTCAACTCGCAAGGACACACAGTAAGAACCCCACGCCAGTCGAGGGGAGGGTTGTTCCCTCCCCCCCGCCCCCTTCGGACTCCAGAGAACGCTAATGAGGAACACAAGCTTGAGGGATCCCGTGAAACGATCTCATGCTTCCTGTTGCTGAGACCGAACCCCGCGCGTACGCCCACCCGGTGTCCATCGATGGAACCCCGACGAGTCATCTGAGCGTCGACCGTCTTATCGCTACTACCACGTACGCGCCATGTAGCATTTTAAGCATCGTTGCCGAAACCCGATAACAATTCGGGCATGAACATCACGTGGCCGCCGTCTTGGCTGTGAAGGCGCAACCGGATACGCTTATACTCTGGAAAATACCGTCGCAGCGGGCTCCAGTTTGCCTTGTCCAACGTAACATTGAGATCTTTGGTGCGTAGTCGAAACGGCGATAAGGATGTGGAAATTCACCGATTTCGGAATGTCTATTGTATTTCATTACGTGGCAACGGGGGGGGGGGGGGGCCATCTCACTTTGTCAAAGACTTCATCGCCCACCAAGCGTCGTCATATTGGTACCGAGGATTAATGCAGCTGAAGAAGGGTTCGTCTTCGGGCAATTCATGTGATCCACCGTCTATGCGTCTTGCTGCCACCCAGTGTAGCCATTGGCGACGGGGATGCAACCTTGCTCTCCTTCTCTCGCTGGATGCGTCAACTTTCGATCCTATCATGCCCGCGCCAGCGTCCGAGGAATTGATGAGACCAATGCCTTCGGATCGCTGCCCTATCTACCCTTCGCCCGTCACTGTTTTGAACGTCCCGGCGTAAAAAATCATCATCATCATCATCATCATCATCCATGCACAAAGACGCAAAGTTGTGCTAGCCCAGGGCTGGCTGGTCCGCGAGTCATATTCTCCAGCCCTGGTTTTCAGGGTAGCATGCAGCATCGTGGCTCTGAGCGCGAGCATCCACAGCTGATGCAAGGGACGGAAAGGCACCCCCCACTCCGTCTGTCCCGAAGCGATCAAGCTCTCGGGACTTCCATGCTGGTTGTGTGGTTCGCGTACGAGTAATTGCGCCCCGAATTGGCAGAACATAGATGCCCGGAGGTATATCGTCTACTATGTATATACTACAGACCGCCGCGGATCTTTCCCCAATGCTGGGTCCCCCGTCAAATATGTACCCGGGAGGACGAGACTGCGAAACCAACGGACAACCCACGAACCAACGATCGAGTGACACGCGCGCGCGCGAGAGAGAGAAAAAGACTTGCTGAAGGCCCGGGAAAGATCAGCAGCCCGCTCGCCCAGGATGGCCGCAGCCCGGCTCATCTTCGCCTTGCTCGCCTGCCTCCTCGGCCTGGGGGGCGTCGTCCACGCGGCGGACCTGTTGCCGTCACAGCTGCCGAGCTGCGCCGTGAGTGAATCCCCAGCAAAAAAAGGAGAGAGAGGGAACTGGGGGCGTTTCGACATGGGACAAACCGGCTCACGCGACGCATTATTAGTTGACCTGTATTCTCACGGAATCCAGCCACACAAGCTGCCCCCTCACGAACCAGACATGCTTGTGCGCCGACACAGCTTTCTCCAAGATTGTCGAGACATGCGTGACGGCGAGCTGTACAGTCAAGGAAGCGCTAGGTGAGTGCCGCTGGCGGGGGCCGGATTCGCATCAGGGTCAGGGAGGGCCCGAAGGGGGGGGGGGGGGGGGGGGGGGGGGGTTGAATTTGACATTGACCGTTCGGGTTGCAGTGACCAAGAACGAGACGCTCGCGGCCTGCGGAGTGCCCGTGGTCCATCACGACGAAGTCTTTCAGTATTTGCGCGGCATCCTCTTCGCGCTGCCGACGTTCTTCATTGTCGTGAGACTCATCAACAAATGGATGAAGCTTTCTCCATGGGGCCACGATGATACGACCATTATGATCGCCTATGTACGGCTTTACCTTTCTCCCCCCTTTTTCCCCCCTCGTGAACTTCCGCTATGCCCGGACATTTGTTAACAGTATTAAAGGTTATCCTCGCAGCGTTCATGCCGGCGAACTATCTCTGTGAGTTGCGCTACTTACCCTCTCAGCTAGAGACTGATACCCCCCTCCCCCTTACGATGCTAATGACGATCTCTCATAGTGGCCGAATCAGGGGGTGCCGGTGACATCTGGAACCTTACACCAGCCCAGATAACCAATACACTGCTTATAGTGTACATCTTCGGGATCTGCTACATCACCTGCCTCGCGTTCATCAAGGCATCCATTCTCTTTCTATTCCTCCGCATCTTCCCCGAGGGAAAGTTCCGGATGGCCCTGTGGTACACGCAGGTCTTCAACCTACTGTCATTGGTCGCCTTCCTCGCCGCGACAGTCGCGTCCTGCCAGCCCATCGAGTACTTCTGGGTCGGGTGGTCAAAGGAGACGGAGGGCAAGTGCTTCGACGTGAATGCGTTTGCCATTTCGCACGGGGCCGTGAACGTGGCACTGGACGTGTGGATGCTTGCGCTGCCGGTGTGGCAGATCTACCGGCTGAAGATGGACCCGAAGCAGAAGCTGGGCGTGATGCTCATGCTCGGCGTTGGAATCTTGTGAGTCGGACCGCCCTATCAAGAAGGAGAAAAGGTTCGGGGGAGGATCCCCGTTACTGACTATAAGAAAGCCTTGTGGCAGTCAGCGCCTATCGTATGCAGGCACTCGTAACGTTTGCGGTGTCGTTCAACGCCACAGGTACGAGCTTCCCCTATTGATTCTCTCTCTTCTGCCTTTACAAACAGGCGTGTGTGCCTGCTCGTCGAGCGGCCAGCCCCCCGACTAACCCCGCGCTTATAGCCAACGCATACCTGACCTCCATCTGGTCTCATATCGAGCTCTGCGTGGGCATCTTCGTGGCCTGCCTACCGAGCACGCGCCAGCTCTGGAGCGTGGCGTTCCCCAAGATCGTCAAGGTGACGCACGCCTCGCTGACCAGATCGGCCAAGGGCTCCCTCGGCGCGAGCCAGGTCTTGCGCTCGACGCCGGGTGGCGCAGGCGGCGGCGGCGGCGGCGGCGACGACAAGCCTCCGCGCGTCATATCGGATGAGCAGTCGTCTGTTTCGGACCTGATGTACGACGGCAACAATAACAACAACAACAACAACATCGGCCTCAACAACCTCGGCTACTCGGCATCGGTGCGGGCGAACAAAGACAACACGGTCGTGATCGGGGAGTGGCCCAGGGCGAAGAGCTCGGGCGGGAGCAGTTGGAAGCGCGCCTCTAGCAGGGTTGGATTGGCGGGGCTGGGAGATGTGAACATGAACCATTACTACTCGGAAAAGAGGGACTCTCGTCAACGGATGTGACGAGAGGGCTTGGAAGTCTTGCCCTAAGCTCTCCGCTGGCCTGACGCTATTTAGTCCTAATACACCTCGCCTCTGTCTGCAATACTGACTCTTTGATTTTTCCACTATTCAAATCTTGCAGATCCTACTTGTCGGCCATGTCAAATTACAGTAGGCTTCCAGCAGGCGGCTCAGATTTATAAGCAAATACCTAGGCAGAGTAGATAGGTCAGAGCCTCCTGGCAAAACCAGGAAGGCAGTATATAAGGCGCATGCGCATAGATATACGGATGCATTAATACAATCATTTCAAGTGAGTCAGCAGCGAGGTGGATTAAGCCTCACGTGGCTGTGATATAGGCGCATTCTGGCCCAGACCCACGACATCCTTTCCTCTTTCCTGCATCCAAAGCGTTCATCGTCATCAGCCTCGCGAGCCATGAACGCTGAACAGTTCCGCGCGGGCGTCGAAAATGGAGACGTTCCGGTCGACCGCCATGATCGAGTGTTGCGAATAGCTTTCATCTACCTGGACGAAGGGTTGTGGAATGGCAACGGAGTCTTCGACGTCGTTGATCAACTCCACTCTCGTGGGTGGTCATTCGGCGAGGGAGTTTTGAGGTTCAACCGGTATGCCATCCCTGCAGATGCTGATTTTGGAGAATGAAAAGTACAGCAACGAACAGGAGAAGCCAAAGAAACAGTGGCTGACGAGCAAAAGTACTCTAGATGTGTTCTACCTTGCCCAGCTAGCAGCGAGCATTTACCGCTCCTCCGACCAGCTTAACGGCGACTTTCCCTCGCCAGACGACTTTGCCACCTTTTACGACCAGCACAGTCACCTTCTGAAGCTAGATGCGTGGAGGGAGTATTATTCGCAGGCCTTCCTTGCGCAGCCAACCTCTGCTCGCTTCTACCGCCTCCCTGACTTGAGAGACCTGCCAGACTCGAGTGACCCTCTCGGGCAGCCAAGACGGTGTAAAGGGACCGGACACTTCACCAAGCTTCTCCGATGGGCACACAACGTCGCGCGGACGCGCCGGAGACAGCCGATGCTTCCCGCCGCAACCATGACCAAGATCGCCCTCTCGACTCTCCGGCAGACCACCAAGCGCCTGCAAAGGGACCATCCGGGCGTCGTCCGACCTTACTCGGAGACGCAGGCCCGGTTCTGGTTGAGATACATGGACACGGATGTCCTCTGTCCGGCTACCAGCGGCGTTTGGGGCCCCAACGGGTTCGGAGTTCACGTCGCGCAGGGGGCCTTGGACGTGTGGGCGTGGGAGGCGTACTACACGCGGGAACAGTGGGACGCAGCCAAAGACGCGGCGGCGCCGCTCCTCGAGCCGGATCTGGACGGCACGCGGAAGAGCGAGGTGGAGTGGTGCGGGCTGCCGGACGGCGGGGTGGGCTCGTACGCGCGGTGCCGGGGGTGGGAGCCCGAGCTCGGGAGCGAGGAGGAGGTCGCCTTCCTGGCGGCCGTTGCGGCGAGGGAGACGGAGGGCGTCGACGCGAGTAGCGACAACCTGGACTATGCCACGCGGTCGCATGTGCTGCTGGGTGTGCTGCTCGCGGCGTTCGAGACGACGGAGAGGGGCCGGCGCGTAGAGCACCTCGGGCGGCGGGTGGCGGAGGCGGGCAGGCTTGATGAGAGCGAGGCGGAGCGGTGGTTACGTCACGCTCTGGCGGTCATGGAGCCGTGTGCACGCGAGTGGCATCAGTATGGGCGGAAGCCCTTCGTCGCAGAGGACCGGAGTGAGTTGCTACGACGTATCCTGGTGAAAAATGGGCAGCTCTTCGCAAGATGGATGCTTTCGCCCACTTCCAAGGAGTACGGCTTCGAGCTGGACCCACGAAAGTGAGAAAGTTGGCACGCCAATGGAAGGGTAGATCTCTGGCGTCACACGATGTATCGGACTGAGATCCGTCTGAGAGCCCGGCACCGGCTGAAGATGACCTGACCACGGAGGTTCTACGAGCCCCCGCAGAGCCGTGAAGAGAGTACGGCGTTGACACCTAAAGAGAGTCGTTGCAACCGGGAACGATTATGTCTAGAAGCACACTGGGAAGGGAAACGGGTCCCACCACGCAAGTCGGCGGTTTTGGACCGGGACTCTGGTTGGCGATGAGACTTGCTCCCTTCACAAGTATGGCACAGCGGGCGAGATGCCAAGATATCTACGTTCCTTAGCATCGCGCCCGACCTTGGAAGCTATCGCCAGCGGTGCTGTCATTTTAGTCGCAGTACATGATTTTCTCTCTCTCTGATTGCCTTGATCACCACTAGCTCAAGCAGTCACCCTCCAGATGAATGCCACCTAGCAAGTGGCTATGCATGCAAGCCGGTACGGGAAGCATTACCTCGTGTCAGGGGCCCTGTAAGACGTACACGAGATACAACGAGCACCATGACACAATCTGGGGGTGAGGCGCTCTGTTCTACAAGCATCCAATCTATGTCGAAACGGAGCTCGACACGTGCTGTGGGATTCATCAGCGATCGGGCGTCACGATGAACTGCAAACTGTCACGAGCGACAGTCGGTTAGCCAACAGCCATTCGAATGTCGTTCAGATAAGACTGCAACATCCCTGGAGGAGATGCTTAATTCTATCGCCAAGCCGCTAGGTTGCTGCCGGGCACGGCCGCAGCAAGACACTGCCACTTCGAGGGTGGTGGGAGACATCGTGGTGAGATCCCACTTTGGATTAATGCGGTTTTCGAAAGCGGTAGAAGTCTCCAACCCCGGGCACTGCTGCGTCCAGAAGCGCCCAAGATCCGCCGTCTATCCAACTCGGCTGTCTTGTCGGTGGTTCCAAGGAAGCTCACGCATGCATACCACATTGGATTTTCAGTCGGTAAGACACCTACATAGGATCATCCTTCGTACCAGCGAAGACTGCATACAAGACATTTGTAAAGACAAAAGATGATAGCACACATCATTGATTCATAGCTACAGTATGTCAGGTTGAGGCAGATGGGATTCGTTGAGGGTAAAGATAAGAAAAATAAGCTTCAAATCTAACCGGCGCCACAGGATCCACCGCACCCGCCAGCACGAGACAAGGAACGGTCCACGCGCCGACGGGCGGTCAATATTTGATCACAATTGATATGGAGAGTCACGACCAACAAGCACAGAATCAGCCCGTGTTTTTGAACTTCCACCGGAGGCCTTTCTCCCTTTTCAAGACACGAAGACTCCGCCCATGTCCCAGGGGGGTTAAAGGAAAGCGGCCGCCGCCCGCCAATGGGCTGGCGGGCAAACATGGATGGGCCTGCCAGCGAACCGAGTGCGAAAGCGTCTTGGATCCATGGGAGTCGGACGCCCGGAAGTGGGGATTCGTGAAGGGATGCGGCACAGCACGAGGGGGGCACAGCAGGCAACCGCCGGGTGTATACGATCACGGAAATCACTGCGGCCCAAAAGGGATTACCGCGGCGGGGCCCTTGGGAAAATATCGTCAGACCCTTTCGCCGGGAGGATGCGAATACATATGGGAGCGCTGTCCCGAGGGGGGGAACCGCGCGTGATGGAGGACGACCATCGAGGCCCCCTTCAACATTCACACATCTCACGCGACGACCGAGGCCGCTCTTTATAACAAGAACAGAAGAACGAGCCGGCTTTCGATATGTACGACACCCTTGTCACCGTATACACGGTGAGCCTCGTGCTCGTGGGACTGGCCACCATTTCCGCCCTGGCGCTCAGCGTCCTCTTCCACTTCTTCACGATCACACTAGTGAGCGGCGACGTGAACAGTCTCCGGTTCGTGAAATACGCCAAGCTCGGCTTCCGACTGTTTTTCCTGTGAGTACTAAGTGGTTCCCCCCCTCCCCGGACTCCGGCGTCAAGCCTCCAGTGGTTTGCGATGTACTGACGCGAGAGGTCGTCTCCAGCGGCAACCTTATAGTGGTAATCCGTGGGGGCATGATCGCCCGGACTTTAAATGTGCCGTATGACAGTTACACGGGCCGCTACCTCGCCGTCCGGACCTTGGAAAGCATCTCCGTACCCATCCAGCACGTCGGGGCGGCGGCCGTCTTCCTCTCCCTCTTCTACCTCGCCCGGATTCTCGCCCTCTCCCAGCCCGACGAGACGTCCAAGGGGCGCGGGCAGAAGTGGGCTCATGGCGCCGCCGTCTGGGTGATCCTGGCCAGCCTGACCGCCATGATCCTCTCCTTCAGCGTCTGGGCTGCGCGGGTCCCTTATGACGGCAGCTCTGACCGCGACCTGTCCTCCTACATCCGCGGCATCGTCTCCTTCAGCCTCGAAGCAGCGCTCTACGCAACAGACATCATCTGCGCCATCTGCGTCCTGGTTTACATTGTCAAGACCCGGAAGAAGGTTCTCGGTACCCCTTTGCGTAAGGTACGTTTGTCTTTGAGATCTCTCCTTTTTCGTGCCTTTTCTTTTTTCGTTTTCTGTCTCCCACCCCTCTTTCTTTCCCGGGTTCCGTTTCTCGAAGGTTGGTATCTAAGTTGAGAACGACCGATTTGAGCCGTATGCTGATCCCAAGGAACCTCCAGGCCTCAGACATTATGCTCGCAGCCGGCATTCTCTGGCTGGCCCGCGTCGTGTGGCTGGTGGTGTCCATCATCTTGTCCAGCTTCGTGGTTTCTCCGTACGCTAGCGACGAGGTGGGGTACTTTAAGCTCTTCCTCGACGTCTTCCTCGACTGCTATCTGATGTTTGTTGTCCTTGTCCTCCTGTTTGTGTTGGCAACGTCGGAAAAGTATGCCCTGGCGCAGCCTGAGCAGCCACAGGAGCCACAGGAGCAGGAGCAGGAGCAGGAGCAACGTACCAAGAACATGGAGCAGGTTGTCTAGGGAGGCTTGTTGTGAGAGGGTGGCTTGCTGCTCGCTTGAAAGCACATGAGAGGCTGCGAAGGCAAACGGCGATAGAGGTGTGCCGGGCACGGACTTACTTCTTTTCCTACCCACTTTGGAGTACGCGGAGGGGGGCAGGTTTTTAGCCATGATTACGACTACGGCCACGGTTACGGATGCGGCAACGAGTCTTGACACGAAGTGACATATCTTTTAATTTAAATAATATAAAGCTTGATGGTGCCATTTATAGGCGCCTGTCAAGACATGTCTTCCTCTAATTCTGTACTCTTGGTCCTGGCTTCTTGCAACTGGCTCACTCGTCCCACGATGGAGCATTTCGGCATGCTTTTCTACTTTTCTTCCTCCGCAACGTACTCGTCCGGCGCCACAAAGTCCTCCGTTTCCCATGTCTTTGCAATGTACCTTGTAAAGTCAGCGAGAAAATTGCGAATAGGGGCCTGGCCGGGAGATCGGGACTCACTTGGTGTGGCTGCCCCGCGCGGCGAGCTCTCCCTTCTTGTTGAAGAAGGTGACGGTGGTGTAAGCCAGGGTTCTTCCCACTGCGGGCACGTCAGTCAGAAAACCATATCCCACAACGCCGGCTGGGCCGAAGCTTACTCTTGTCACAGATGGCAGTGCCTGTCATAATGTCGCCCGGTTTCCCTCCCGGGTTCAGGTACGTGACTGGCTTGGTCAGCATGCCGTCGACGATCGGTGGTCGAGCTCATCTGATTTATGTTGACTGCTGCATACCGTTAATGTCCGTTGACACGCCAGTCATGAAGCGGCCCTTGGAGGCCACGGCGAGTGAGCCGCCAAGGTCGACGAGGCTGGCAAGGGTGCCGCCATGAATTGTAGAGAGACGGTTCTTGATCAAGTCAGCCAGGCTTGCTCCGTCAACTAGCAGCGAAGGGGGGGCGAGACACACCGTGTGCTCCTTCTGGATGGCCAGCTCAAAGTCGACCTTGCCCACCGATGCGCCGGTCACCCGGAACTAGAAGCTGGTGAGTCGGGATTTCCAGTAATGAGCCGGGCATCATCTCACGTTGTTGCCGAGCAATCTGAAATGTGTCAGTGATTGAGGTTTGAGATGAACATTTCGCAGGCGCGTAGAACTGGAATTGATGTCATGAGTCCCGGTGCATGCTCACTCACCTCGGCTCCAGGCCAGAGTCCTTTGCGAACGAATTGAGAACCTGGCAGGGGTTCGGTTTAGATACCAATCCACCTGGCGACATCTATGTGGGAACTCACTGAGCGCACGAAGCGCAATGGCGGCAACTTGGGAGGCATCTTAGGCTCTTCGCTGAATTGAGGAGGGACCGTTAGGATCAGGCACAAGATGAAGGTGAGTTGTGAATGAGAATGAGATGAGCAATGAGTGATGAGAGACCTCGGGCGAGCTTCGGCAATTGGAGGAAGGGAGGATGACGTTTGGGAAGGAGCAGTACGTACCTCGACTGATAAGGATGCAGCACGATAAGAGCTGAGGCAGGTACGTACCTAGACCCCCCTGCCTGAGGCGGAAACTTCCGCCGACCCCTGCAGCCATCGACTAGTCAATCGCTGAACGATGACCGCTGTCGCCGTCTGTCGCAAATCATCGTGACCTGACCTGCTGGCCTTCATCGACCGACACGTCCAACCCCACGAAACGGCCTCCGCGATCCCCTCTCCTCCGGGACTCGAAGCCACCGACCCCGAACCTCCGCGCCTCTCGCCCCCGAAACATGGGATAAACATCCACCACCTGCCGAAAAGAAAGACCCCCCTCCAGCGCGCAAAACTGCCCATCATGTCGGTCAGCTCGGGTCAATCGCTCCAGCTGGCCGACTACCTGGAGAAGCTGCCGGGCACGACCTTTAGGAAGCTCTATCTGCAGCCCTCGACGGCCTTTGCCATCTTCCGAAGAATGATTCCGCCGTTGGGTGAGCAGCAGCCCGGCCCGTCCCCCCCGACCGACCCGCGCGCGTCGTGCGTTGGGGGTGGGGTTTTCGTCGGAACGCAGGTTTACTGATCCCGGAGCCCAACCAGCAAAGACTATAGTCATGGCCATTCTCTACATGCCCAAGCCCATGTTGCTGGAGGACCTGGACGTCTGGGTCAAACCGGAATCGCGAAGGTGCGCGCTTCAAAGAGCCCCTCCCCTCCCCCCCTCGGTCCCTAATCACACGCGACTAACCCAATCCCTCGACACCGTTCTGCAGGCAGAAAGACCAGGCCATCTCGACCCTCCGCAGCCTCCACATCCTCCAGATCACCGTGCCCTCCAAGGAGCGCCCCCAGGAGATGCAGCTCACCACCAACTTCAAGAACTCGCTGCGTCTCGCCCTCGAGGGCGGCGGCACCCACAACTCGTTCGGCGTGCCCTCGTCCCTCCCCGCCCCGCCCGAGATCACCGTGCCCTTCCTCGACCGCTACGCCCGCCGCAAGTGGGAGGACATCCTGCACTACATCGTCAACACGGTCAACCCCGGCGGCGCCGACCTGGGCGGGCCTAAGTCGTCCGTCAAGAACCTGCTCGTCGCCGGCCAGCTCGTCCGCCGCCAGGGCTCCGCCGTCGGCATCACCCAGGCCGGCTTCACCTTCCTCCTGCAGGAGGCCAACGCACAGGTCTGGACCCTGCTGCTGCTGTGGCTCGAGGCCACCGACCACGCCGAGGACGCCGCCGGCATGGAGAGCACCGACATGCTCAGCTTCCTCTTCCTCCTCGCCAGCCTCGAGCTCGGCCGCCCCTACGACACGAACGCCCTGACCGAGGCCCGCCGCAACATGCTGCCCAGCCTCCTCGACTTCGGCCTCATCTACATCCCCTCCCACAAGCCCCAGCAGTACTTCCCCACCCGCCTCGCCACCACCCTCACCAGCAGCTCCAGCGCCCTCCGCAGCGCCGGCGCCGGCTTCTCCGCAGCCCTCGCCGCCGCCACCGCCCCGCGGCCCTCCAACGGCCTCGCCCCGGGCGGCGGCGGCGAGGACGGCAAGGGCGGCGGCGCCACCGGCAGCATCATCGTCGAGACCAACTACCGCGTCTACGCCTACGGCCAGACCCCGCTGCAGATCGCCGTGCTCTCCCTCTTCTGCAAGCTCAAGCTCCGCTTCGCCGACATGGTCTCGGGCCGCCTCACCCGCAACTCGATCCGCAACGCCGTCGAGCGCGGCATCACGGCCGACCAGATCATCTCGTACCTCGCCGCCCACGCCCACGAGCAGATGCACCGCATGGCCGCCGCCCGCAGCCGGCCCGTTCTGCCCCCCACCGTCATCGACCAGATCCGCCTGTGGCAGCTCGAGACGGAGCGCATGACGACGACGAGCGGCTTCCTGTTCCGCGACTTCGACAGCCCCCGCGAGTACGAGGACATTGCCGGCTACGCCGCCGAGATCGGCGTCCTCGTGTGGCGCAACGACAAGCTCGGCATGTTCTTCGCGAGCAAGCACGAGCAGATCAGGGACTATCTCAAGCTCAGGAAGAAGGCCGAGGATTAGACCCGTCGGTGCCATGGTGTTTGTACGTAACTAGGACGAGAGAGAAAGAGAGGAGCATAGAAAGCAGCGGGGCGCCACGACGCGACACGACACACTGGGTCACTGAAATGCATTAGCAGGCGTTTGGGGATGGACATACGGAGACGGTCGCGCTCCAGTGTATAAGGTATAAAAAAACGGGTATTCGTTCCTAAGCTTTCATCTCTCGTAAACGCCATTTAAACATACGGCAAGGGCGTCTGCCTGACGTATCCCTTGTACCAGCTTCGTACACAAACAACAACTCTCCCTGCCTTTCCGAGGGTAACAATGGGCTAGTAGTGCAGATTCCGTACCCCTCCAGTCCGATTCCATCATGTAATAAAATAAAATAAAACGCCGATAACCATGATGCTTCTTTTTTATCGAGTTTCCCTGCCCCCTCCCCCTCCTGATACCAATAGTGTCAAAACGCACTTAAAACCTGCTTGCCCTTTGTCGTCTCCTTGTCCGACCGAGAGCCACCCATACCCTGTCTGCTGCTTCCACTAAAGAGACGTGCCACGAATCCCCTTTCCACGCCTGTGCTTTTCGGCAAGAGAGCCTCGCGTCTATTCTTGCGCGCGTAGGCCTCTTGCCAGGCGTGCAGACTCTTCTGAGCTTCGGGGGTATCGCATAGGGCGTCAAGGTGTAAGAAGATGCGCAGGCAACGGTTGTCTTCGTCCGACAGGAGGCTGGCTCCCCGATTGGCAGCGGTGCCATAATGATCGAGCGCAGTGGTCGTGCTCAAGGGCAGGTTTCCGCGGTCCTTGTAGGCTTCTCGCTGTTGAGCCAGAAGAGTGGCTTTTGTTGCGTGCGCGGTTATTAAAGTCGCCAGGGTCTTTTCCTGCAGGCATTCGCCTTGAAACCGATCCTGCAAGGATAAAAAACGACCCGACCAGTATGCTGATGGTTGAGCGGTGGTAATGATGAGCGGATTGTCGTTGGTGGTCGCCGGGGTTGGTGTGGCGGTTCTGGTCGGGGCATTAGACCCAAATGTTGAAGATATGCTGGTTTTGCGAGACGGCACCGTCTGCTGAGAAACCTTGCGCTCGCTCCCGGTGAAGCTTGTCAGCGATGACTTGGAGAGAGAGGCCGTGAGGCTGGAGAGCACAGTTAGAGTGCGAGACTTGGGGAGCCGTTTCTTGTCGGCAGCTCCTCGGCTGAGGGTCGACGGGTGATAATGATCGGTTTGCGGGACGGGCTGGGGGTCTTCTTTTCTAGAGCTTTGAAAGATGGGACTGCCACTCCCGGCGGAGCGTAGAGCACCGTCTCCCATGTCTCTCCCGTGATTGGATGTGTGAATTCCTTGGTTCTGATCTTTCGAGGGCGCTGCAATTTCGGTGGTGGCGACGGTGTTCGAGCAGGCGACCGTTGGGTTACTGGACAGAGGGCCTCCTCCAGAGAAGCTGGCGGAGAGACGACGAACCCCGTAGATTGATGACGGCATTCCTGAGGCAGATCTTGGGATGGTTTGGCTACCTTGGTTTCTGTTTGAGTCTCTCTGGTCAAGAAAGGCCTCATCTGGAGATGGAGAGCGCGTGAGGACGGTGTTGGGGTGGGGAATTTCTCCCAGTGCTCGACGATCTTTGAAAGCAGCGCGTCTTTGACGATCGAGATGAAGTTGGCGGCTCGGGTCACTCTGTACGACTGGTTGCGGATTTTGAGGTGGACCGGCTTCTGAGCATCGTGTGAGCTCCGAGTCGTCTCGCACGAGGGCTCCGCCTCCTTGGGAAACACCAAGGTTGCCGCCTTCTTGATCAGCATCAGAAGATAGACTGTGATGTTCCTGATGAACCTCTGGACGTGGCTGGGTCGACTGAAGGTCCGATGGGCGTGCTTTCTTGGCGTCGATGCTCGGGACGACGGTGTTTTCTTTGGCGCGCTCGATATCGGATCCGCCAATATGACGGACGGGTCCGACGGGTCCAGAGATGGTTGGTCGAGAGGCGTCAGGTCCAGAAACTCGCGGGCGGCGGCTTCGAAGGGGAAGGAAGGAAGACGCAGATAAGCGGTCTCGCATTTTTCCAAGAGGATGATGACGACGGCGCAAGGTATTATTAAGACGAGGAAAGTGGTGAATGAAAGAGTCCAAAAAATGATGCCGAGCGTATTCAGCCACAGGTCGAAGGTGGTGATGGAGGAGGTCAAAACGATGCCCGCTGACTGGATGGTGGAGTTGAAAGCGAGCTTGGCTGCAAGGACAAGAGTGCGAAGCCAAAGCGGGATGAGATCCAGGCTGGCGCGGAGGATTTTGACACAATGAAAAAGAATTGTGACGATGCAACGGGCGGTGTGGGTGAGGAGGACCAAGCCAAGCAAGGAGCCAGAACCGGGCTCTGCGGAGGACATGGCTGGGAAGACAAAGACGGCGGGGCAAAGGGAGGCAGAAGGGGGTGGGTGGTGAATTGCACGCTCTTGTATAGATTAGGGATGAGAAAAAGTGCGCTTAATTGTCAGAGCATGCAGCCCAGCCCAGCCCAGGGTCAACAAGTGGGAGGGAGCGTCGAGTTGCAGCCGATACGCGTCTGAGTTTGGAGGTGATTCAGATGAAAAGAGGTTTGAAAAGAGGTGCTCAGATGTTGGTTGTGCGGGTGGGATGTTTGGAGGACGCGTTGCACGGCCTGTTGGAGAAAATGCCTCTGGTCAAGGCTGAAAATGCATCCAGTTCCTGCCGAGTGTGGTATTTGTTGTGAGGATCGGACGGAAGGTCATAATGGTGAGACTTCCGGGTAGTTGGTATTTGTAGCCGTGTTCTGCAAGAACGCCTCCATCATGATGGCTTCATTGATGATGATGATGATGCAGAACATGACGCAGGACCGCCCTCATCAGGCACCTGCCTAGGATACCTACGCTGGATGTCACGTCCAGTTCATCATGGAAGGATGCTCTTTCTTTGAGTCTGCAAATGCCCCTCTTATATCTCTTGACTCATTACCTAAGTCGTATCATGATGCAGGAACAGGAACCGATCCTCCCTCGAGTACAGAGTTAGCTACCTAGATACCTAGATAGGTAAATACCTAGGTAGGCAGCTAGCTACCCGCTCTCGATGCACGGTGCGCTTACCCGACTGCATGATGCATCCATCTTGCAGCTCTCAGCTCTCCCAACCCTCGATCTTAAACTTGAATACCTCGTCGCCCTGGCCCCGCTCAATCGGGTTTCCATTTCCATCCCAAAGGGCCCTCTCGCGATACGTAACGTTGCCGTCCCAGTCTACAAGTATTAAACTTTGTCTCTGGGTCCCGTATAAGCCTTGCTCGAATCCCAGGTCAGCCTGCGCCGGTGGGTCGGGCCGCTCGCCGAGCTGCAGGCTTTCGGCCGCCTTTTGATCGTCGGTAGCCCACTGGCCCGGCCCTCTCGAGATGGCCTCCTGCATGGCTTTGCGGTGTTCCTCGTCCCCTAGAGCAGGGATGAAGATGGACTGCTTCAACTCCTTGATGTAATCCGCCAGGCTCATACCCGGGTGCTTGGGCAAAGTGTCGGTATCGAGTACTTCGAAGAGTCGTTTGGCCAGAGCATCCTCGTCCAGATTCCGGGCGACGGCATCCTGGATGGCTTCCTTCATGAGGCGCTTTCCGTTGACGACCTTGGGCCACGGCTCGCGACTTTCGTATACGTCGTTGCTGAGGCCATAGACCTCGTCACGCTGCTCCGCGATCCAGGGCACGTCCTTGAGCTCGCCGCACCGGTTAGAGACAACGGCGATGGCCTCGAGCGCGCGTTCGGGCTTCGAGTCGCTGCCGCGTTTCCGTCTCAGCTTGCCGGCGACCATGGAGAAGCCGCCGACGCCCCTGGCACCACCATCCTTGACGAGGCGATCCACCGATTCCGCGACGGGCTCGGCGGGGTCGAACCCCAGCCAGGCCGTGACCATGCCGCCGCGGCTGCGAACGGCGTGGACGGGATGGCCGGCATCTCCGGTGGTTTTTTCGCGGTAGTTTGTGAGAACGGCGAGCACGCCCGTCTTGGTGATGCCCAGCCACGTCCCCTTCTCCGCTCTCTGGAGGTCCCGGGCGGAGAGGACCGACGCACCGGAAGGATGGGACCACCAGTGCGGGCGGGATGTCGGGCGCAGGATGAACTCGTCTCGGTTGTCGATGACGATCAGCGCGTAATCCGGGTGGGCGGTGCTAATGAGAAGAATGCACATGGCGGGCGTTGCTATTTAGTCGTCTCTTCTTGGAGGTCTGGGCGTCGGATGTCGCTTCCCTTTGGTCGCGAGTCTTTGACGGCGTTCTTTAGTTGACTCTCGAGCGAGTGAGCGTGGAAACGAAGCCGGTTCTGATCCTAGCAGTCGAGTTGGATATGAATCGACCACCTAACGTGGATGTCTGTGACTAGATATCCGCAGTATTTTGGAGTGTTCCAGTGTTGGGCGTTTGGGCGAGTCCATAGGCGGGATCCTCCTCGACTTTTGTGGCCTTTTACGACTTTGAACCTGAAATCAGTCCACTTTGAAAGTCAAAAGCCACGAGATCAGTTCGGCGCAGCTCAGCTCAGTCCATGGTCAGGTACTAGTGTTGCCTCGGTCTTGAGGGGGCGTCATGCATCGTCTGACACTGAAGCTTGGCCGCGGCCGTTTCTCTCCACTCCGAGCCGGTGCCGGCCGAAGTGTGACAGCATAACACTGGGCACTTGAGGGGAGACTTCATCTCTGCGCTGTGCCGAGAAGTGGCTGTTGATGGTGTGAGGCTGGTGAAAACTGGTGGCGGTGCGAATCGTCTGTTCTGATTACATAAGTGGATTAGGTCAAGTCTGTGCTTTGTAGGTGCCTTAGGTAACCAGGGTCGGATAATCTCGGCTTGCTGCCCCGGACTTCCTCTCCGTACTCCAGGATAACCAGCGCCAACCAACGACAACATGGGAATGGCTTGCCTATAGGAAATGGGCATACGACCCCACTCCCAGCTTCTCCCTGCGCTTGGCAAAAGGTCCTGACATGACTCCTCAGTTTGCCTCGTCATCGGCGTCGTGGTCCGGAGTGCTGCCATTGCATCAAGCCGACGCGTCCATCTTTCACCAATGCCTCTTTACCAGTCTCGACGCCCATTCGCTCACACGCGGACCAACTGTTCGTATGTACTTCGTAAGCCAAGCCTGTGTCTTAGGCCCAGGATATCCTTGGCAAGGGTTCGCATCCGCTTACTGGTTCAGGCTGGTTCAGGTCTAACAAGTATTCGGACCCTCGCTGGTGGGCCATTGGATGAATATCCCAGTTCCAACGAGAGGCAACTTACAAGGACACAAACGTTTTTTGCGATTCCTTCATTTCCCATTCCACTTGCAGCAAATCAATCCCCCTGGTTCAATGTCATACAATACCCCGCATACGCTCGTGGCCATGGGCGCCTCTTCGGATACGTCCGATAGAATTCGATTGCCAAAGTCCAACGTGTTTCCCGCCCACTAATCGCCAACGACCTTCCGCTTTTGACCTCGTGCGTCGGCCAGTCCTGCTCACATATCAACCAACACCTGCAGGCTGACCCGCCGGAGCTTCATTAAGCCGCGTTCTTGGTCCCAACAGCACGGTCCGACATGAAATTCTTTCTGCTGGATGTCAGCAAGATAAGGTAGGCTTACGTCCGCGTTTTCAACTCTGCAGGAACTTCCAGACACGCTTCGTCACTGGTCTCCAGGGCCGCTTGCCGATAACCAGGCACCCCCAACCCTGGCTGGATTGCGTACGGACTTTCCTGTTGAGGAAATCAATTGCCATCAACGAGCTTCAATTCCGTCGATGCTCGCTCCACGTGATGTCAGCAAACCACACAAGCAATACACATATTAAGCTTGGTTTGACAAGCCCAGTCTGTTCGCTTTCTCACACCACATTCCTTTTTCGCTACTCTAGGTCAACCGACACGAGCCTGTCGCCAAGCTTGTGACACTTGAGTCCACACAAAGTCAAAAGTCAACTCCTAGCTCCGGACCCGTGAACCGTGCATTGAAGAGAGAGTTTCGCACCGTTACCCATAGCCAAGACGGACTCGGATCCGGATCATGGGCTCAATATGTCTAAACGACGACTCGTTCGGCCCCGCTGTCCTCGGATGCCGTGGCGACTTTGACTTCACTCTCCGATTCGAGAGCATCTTCCTTTCCATTGTTCCGGCTGCCGTTTTTGCCGCTCTCTCACTTCCCCGCGTTGCCTACCTCTCTCAGAAACCTCGTATCGTGAGCGCCAAGAGCATAGAGACTTTAAAATTGGTTTGTGGACCCTGGCAGCATCACGAGCAGTCTTCTTGATCAGTACGTTAATCTAGTCTGTTAAGGCTATCATTACAATACTCGCCACAATCCAGTTCGCACTACTCATTGTTCGGACCACCTCTGATGGCTCGCGCATCGATGGGTTAGCCGCGGCAGCATCAGCCCTCGGTCTCCTTGCTGCCCTCTGCATGATCGGCTTGTCTTATGTCGAGCACTCAAGAGCCCTCAGACCTTCGATACTATTGACGGGGTACATCTTCTTTCAAATCCTATTCGATCTTGCTCAGACTCGGACATCTTGGTTGGTGGCCGGAACGTCGGCTCCGACGCAACTATTCGCCAGGCTATTCACTGCCTCACTGGCTGTCAAGATCATCATACTCTTTGTCGAGGCTCAGAGAAAGACAAGGTGGATTCGATGGACCGCAGAAGAGCACAGCCCCGAGGAGACGAGCGGGCTCTTCAGCTTGGGCGTCTACTTCTGGCTTAACCGCCTCTTTCTCCATGGCTATCGCCACGTTCTCACGGTCAAGGACTTGTACGCCCTCGATCAAGGCATGATAGCAGAGAAGATGCAAGCCGCGCTGGCTCGGGAACTCGATAAGGGAACGTATCGCGGCAAAAAGCATGGACTCGCCCGAGCTCTGGCCAAGTCGCTCGCGGTTCCACTGCTGCTACCAGTGGTGCCTAGACTCGCGCTCATCGGGTTCAACTACAGTCAGCCCTTTTTCATCCAGACTCTTCTCCAGTACCTTCAAGAACCGGACGCACCAAAAAATAAGGGCTACGGGCTAATAGGTGCCGCCTTTCTGGTTTACACGGGCATCGCCGTCTCCACCGCCCTATACTACTACTTTCACCAGCGAGTCCTTTACATGGCTCGGGGTTGCTTGGCGGCAGCCGTCTACAAGAAGACCACGGAAGCCTCACTCGCGAATAACAATGGCGATTCTGAGTCTGCCACGCTTATGAGCACCGACGTGGAAAGAATTGTTCGTGGCTTTTACCCCCTGCACGAATGTTGGGCCACCTTCATTGAAATCGCCCTTGGCTGTTGGCTGCTACAGCGCCAGCTTGGTGCAGCATTTATCGCGCCCATTATTGTGATCCTAGTATGTACCGGCATCACAGCGGTGGCCGCAAAGTTCACGGGCGAGCGGCAATCTCGCTGGATGGCCCAGATACAGAAGCGTGTTGGGCTTACTGCGAATGTCATCTCCAACATGAAGTACCTACGTATTTCTGGCATCACGGGCCCTGTTGGGGAATTCGTGCAAAAGATGAGGGTCGAAGAGATGCAGATTGGCAACGGGTTCAGATGGTTGCTGATCGTTTCAGCAATCGGTGCACTCTCGCCGGCAATGATCTCCCCGGCCGTGACCTTTGCCTTCGCGCAGTCCCGTCTGGATGTCACGACCATCTTCACGTCATTTTCATTCCTGGTTCTTCTCAACGCCCCATTGGCCATGCTCTTCCAATCTATTCCGGGTCTGATTGCCGGCTTCACCTGTGTTGGACGCATCCAGAAGTTCCTTGAGGCGGATCCACGCGTCGACTTCCGGCAATCCACCCATTTGTCAGCACGGAACGATAAGCAATCCGAAGAAACCGCGTATCGGGATAGCTTGGAAGGAATTCCTCTGAAGTCGATCGACAAGCCGGCCGGCCAAAGCACCGAGAGTTGTTCCTCCGGCCATGCCATCGCCATTGTGGACGGCAGTTTCGGCTGGACGGCAGACAAGATGGTGCTCCGGAACATCACGGCGTCCGTCCCAGCATCTCAGTTGACTCTTGTTGTTGGCCCTGTGGCGTCGGGCAAATCCACACTTTGCAAAGTGTTCCTCGGCGAGGTCCCCTTCAGTAGCGGTCTGGTCTCGGTCCCCTCACCCAGTGCTCCCATCGGATACTGCGAACAGAACCCGTTCCTTTCCAATGGCTCCATCAAAGACAACATTGTCGGGTACTCCCCCTTTAACCAAGCACGGTACGATGAGATCATCGACGCATGCATGCTTTCCAAGGACTTGCTACTCCTACCGTATGGCGACGACACGAAGATTGGAAGCAACGGCATCATGCTCAGCGGTGGGCAGAAACAGCGCGTCTCTCTTGCCCGTGCTTTGTACCTCGAAAGCGATACACTGATTTTTGACGATATACTCTCGGGGCTTGATAATGATACTGCTGCCGCAGTCTTTAACAAGGTGTTCTCAATCGATGGCATTATCCGCCGGCGCAGGGCGACGGCCGTTTTGTGTACACACGCAATCAAAAATCTCCCTTTTGCCGACCACATCATCGCTCTCGGGCCGGATGGCACACTCATCGAGGAAGGCAGCTTTGACGACCTGATGCGGGACAAGAAATACGTTGCCAGCCTCGGGATCAAGGCAACAGATTCCGACACGGACTCGGAAACCGGCAGCATAACGGACAGCAAGCCTGGCCCTTTGTCGGCGCCGAAACCGAAGCTTGCTCCGGCCATTGCTGACGAGATGACGGAGAAGTCGAGGCAAGTCGGTGACGCTAAAGTGTACCTACACTATCTTCAAAGTTTGAGCGTGCCCGCCACCATTATCTTTGTGCTCGGCTCCCTATCCTATGCCGTCTGGAATACCTTCCCGACAATCTGGATGAAGTTCTGGGCCGAGGACACCCTCGGCAAGAGCAGCCAGTACTATGCTGGGCTTTTTGGCTTCTTCAAAGCTCTGCAGCTTCTGTCCCTCGTGGCGGGAGGTATCGCTTTGATTATTTACATGACTACGAGCTCCGGTAAAGTGCTTCATCAACAAGCCTTGCACACCGTCATCCACGCGCCACTTACATTCTTTACAACTGTTGACACGGGCACCATCATCAACCTATTCTCACAGGATATGACTTTGATTGACTCGGAATTACCTCTCTCACTTTTAAATTCGGTCATGACCTTCTTTGACTCAGTTTTCATGGGAGTTGTGATTGCTGTTGGAAGCCCGTTTATGGCTGTTAGCTATCCTTTTGTTATCTTCTTTTGCTGGATTGTTTCACGGTTTTACCTGAGGACGAGTCGACAAATCAGACTGCTGGACCTGGAGTCAAAGAGCCCCCTCTACACCCACTTTCTTGATACCATCAAAGGTGTGGCGACTATTCGTGCATTCGGCTGGACAGACAAGGAGATCGGGTTCAACCAGAGCCTGCTCGACACCTCGCAACGGCCCGCGTACCTGCTCGCCATGATTCAACAGTGGCTCGTCGTGACGATGCAGCTCATGGTAGCCTGCCTCGCCGTCGTCCTCGTCGGCCTCGCCATCGGACTCAGAGCCAGCTCCGGCTTCACTGGCGCCTCGCTTGTCACGGTCATGAGTTTGGGCGAGACGATTAGTTGGTTAATTCGGACCTACACGCAGCTCGAGACGTCCATTGGGGCCGTCGCACGTATCAAGACGTTTTCTGAAAAAGTGGCCCCAGAGAATCTCGCAGGCGAGGACATCGAGCCGCCCGAAGAATGGCCTATGAACGGTGAGATTGACATCAGAGGGGTGTCTGCTTCATACAGGTAAGCCGAAACCGCGCTGTGTCACAGGCGTCGCTAATTGGGGTGTCGGGAAAGGAATGAGGAGCAAACATCGTCAGACGGTGTCGTGACGCCACCAAGTCTCGCGCTGAAAGACCTCACTTTCTCCATCCGACCCGGCCAGAAAGTTGCCCTCTGCGGGAGAACAGGAAGGTGAGTGGCCAGCGTCCGATCTATACACAGCCCGTGGCAGGCTTACTGACTTTCTTCAGCGGCAAATCCTCGCTGATCCTACTCTTACTCCGTCTGCTGGAACCCGTATCGACCTGCTCGCAGAATATCGAGATTGACGGCGTTCCTTTTCACCGAATCGACCGGTCGACGCTCCGCCGGCGCATCATTGCCGTTCCCCAAGACGCCGTCTTTCTCCCCGACGGCAGCACGATCAAGTCGAACATCGACCCGTTCGAGGCGGCTTCGGATTCCGAGTGCCTCTCTGTGCTGCGCGCGGTGCAGCTGGCTGGCTTCGTCGAGGAGCTGGGCGGGCTGCACGAGGGCATGAGCGCCGACAGCCTCAGCGCGGGGCAGAAGCAGCTTTTCAGCCTGGGACGGGCGATCCTCCGGCGCCGCATGAAGGACGCGCGGTCCAAGAGGCGCGGGGGAGGTATCCTGCTACTCGACGAGGTCAGCTCGAGCGTGGACTACGCGACGGACCGGCTGATGCAGGAGATTATCAAGGAGGAGTTTGGGCGGTACACGATCGTCATGGTGTCGCACAGGCTCGAAATGGTGATGGACTTTTTCGACTCCGTGATCGTGATGGACCAGGGCCGCGTCATTGAGACGGGCAGCCCGGCAGAGCTTGTAGCCACGACCGGGAGCCGGTTTGGGGAGCTGTGGGCCATTGAGAACCAGGGCAGATCGCGGGAGGCATAGGGTGTTGGTCCCAGACCAGAATTCATCCTACTTAATGCATTGTAATAAGAACGTAGACATTTGTTCCACTGGAGGCCGGACCTAATGTCTTGACTTTGACGGCATGGGGTATGTTCCAACTGACGGTTCGACTGGAGCCGACCTCGGTCGGTGTGGTTTGTCCCCCTCAGATGGGCCGCATCCCACGGGTGTAAGTGGCTCTCCGGAAGAGGAAAATATTGGGCATCCGGGAGCATTGAGAGGCTGCCAGCTTTCGTCCTCGGTCTCAGCACTTGACTGCGGCCCTCCACTTCCGAAAAGTAGCGGACACCGACCTATTCAACACAGCAACTGCAAGGCCCTTTGGCGTGCATCATCCGAGGTTTCATCTCTTGTCGAGGGGTTCACATCCCATGCGGTTGTAGCTACGTTGCGCCCAAGCTCGTCACCGCCGTCGACGGCGAAGATCACCCGCTCATGGACCGATGGGCAAGACCGCAAGAGAGCAAAGTTGTTCAATTAGTCGGTCGGACGCGGGACTGGATCACTCGCGGACCTTCAGCGAAGATGCGCCAGCAAAGAGGTACGACGTCGGATGGCAGAGAAAGGAACAGGGGAAGAGAAGGGATGAAAAGAAGGCTAGGAGTGAGGTATTGCTGTTAGATGATGTCGTGAAGCTATATAAGTCGCAATTACTGCCTTGTAATTGTGGTTCCACTTTTACTCCTGTTCATCACAGATGAGTATTACTTTGGACTTGGACTTTACTAAAGGGAGCTTGGCGTAATTGCAGGTTGGTGGACGCCATGTTGGCGAAGCGAGGCGGCAGGAGCGGCGGCGGCGGTGGTCGTCGCAACGACAACAACAACAACAACAATAACAACAACAAGCAATGCAAGTAGCCCTTGACTATATATGCTGTAGTACAGTTGAATTCAACTATCAATTGAATATAGAAGCGAAAGGCGGACGAACCTATCGAGTCCGCAGCGCAAAGCGCCTCCACGAGGAGGCAGACATCAGGGAGACGGAGGCCGCCGAGGTGGTCGCTCAGGCGAAGAAGGAGGAGGCGGCCGTAGAGGCCCTCATCAACGCCAAGGAGCACTTGCTCCAGATGGCCATTTGCATGGCCTTCAGGACTGTCCTTCGGGAGTCGCTCTTTTTCCGCTTTGCGATTGTTCTGCCACCGCGCCTGTAGAATTCGGCAGTGCTCTGGGGTAGAGTTGACAGGATGCCAATGCAGGCATGAAGTGATGTCTTTTCAGGGATGGCAAACAGGAAAGAACCGTATGTGACCCCTCTGGCATCATCGGTGAAGGCTGTGACATACCAATATGACCACAGAGCCACCCAGTAAGAGATGCTTCTCTGACTGTCCCAATAAGGAGAGTGTCACCGGTTAATGATAAAACCGTAATCCAGAGACTCTTGTCTCTTTGCCTTGTCGCTGTGCTTTAACAACCAGACAGCGTCTACTGCATTTTTTCACCTTATTGGATCTGGAACTAATCTGATAAACATCTGTTCCAGTGTCATGTTTGATCACATATCGTTGCAGAGTCACCATTCAGGTAGGTTCACTTGCCTTGGTATTGTGTGTTCATTGTCAGGTCCTATATCCTAACCGCCTTTTGTCACGTCCAGACAGAAGCTAATAAAGACAATCCGTCTCTACAATTATCTAAATTTCACCTAGGTACAACTAGATATTTTTGACCTAAACATCTACTTACCTGTATTCAAGGTTGTGTGGTCTAGATGTGTCATCAGGCCAAGTGGGGCGGGAACAATAGCTATTCCGGTCCCGGCAAGATTGTACGAGGCTGAGCAGTAAACATGAGGGCATCACGACATTTGTCAGTATACAATCAGCACATCAGGCCAGCCATGAATAGTAATAAGTACAAAGTGAAAAGGTCTTGTAATTTTTAATTGTGAAAACTCACAATCAGTAAACAAGGCTAGCCGTATATGGTAATTTGTGTAAAATACATTTAACTTGGGGGGCTAATATGGTATTACTGTCAGTAACTTGCTGCCTAGGTAAGCTAACTAAATAGAGAAATAGATACGTATCTTTGCTTGAGCCCTACTTCTTGTTGATATAGTTAATCTTTTCTCTCTTCTTCCCTCCTCCTTCTCTCCAAGCCGTCGTCAACCAATTTCGTCTTTTTTCATCAATACAAACACACACGCACAAGCACACGCACACACACACACACATACCAGTAAGTATAGCTTTATTTTTATTTCTGTATTCTTCTTATTTTGTTTAATTGTTGCCCCTTCTTGATCTCTGTTTTGGGTATTGAACTCATACGGTGAACCTGGCATTGCGGTCAAGAACTTGAGATGCGGGATCTCGTGGGCTTTTTTTCACGAGTTCTCTATTCTGTGTTCCAAGCCTCTCAAGCAATCTGCTTCTCCTGCTCACCTTACCCTTATGTTCCATCTCCAAGTTTCTATTTACGTGTCGTCATCATTCAGTTGTGATTTAACTTTTACTTGCTATGTTTGTATCTGTTTAATCAGTTGAATAATGCTAACACTATATAGAAATGCCGCGTAACAACAAGGATCACCAGAAAAAGGTCGCTCAGGGCATCCTGAGCTCTGCGTTTGCTCCTGGCGGCGGCGGCGGCCGCCGCCGCAACAACAACAACAACAACAACAACAAAGTGAGTTGCACTAAACTCTATATGCTATAGTGATTGACTATACTAACAGTTAATTATAGAAGAGAAAGATCGAGGAGGAGGCTCCCGATGCCAGAGCCAAACGGCTCAAGGCCGAGTTCGAGGAGAAGAAGAAGAAGGCCGAGGAGGAGGGCCGGAAGGCCCAGGAGGAGATTGCGGCCGCCGAGGCCGAGGCCGCCGCCGCCAAGGCCTTCTTAGAGGCGAAGGAGGGCCTCCTCGAGTACCTTCGGGGACTCGAGGATGGCGACTCCAAGGAGGTGCTCAAAAAGCACCTCCGGGGCCTCGGTCAATGGCCCGAGGGCCTTGAGGCACTCGCCGCCGCCGCCGACGCGTAAGTAACAGTCTAACATGTTCGTCTATTATATTCACTTTGCTGACATTTTTACCATTAGCAACATGGGCGAGGCCCCCGCTGCCCCCGGCGGCGCGGCCGCCTAGGCTCCTCCTTCGAGGACACCAACCTCTGCGCCATCCACGCCAAGCGTGTCACCATCCAGTCCAAGGACATCCAGATCGCCCGCCGCCTCCGAGGTGAGCGCAACTAAGCGTCTCGTGTTTTGGTTTCTCTTTTCATGGGTGGTTTACGACTCGCGTTCGGGAATGCTTGAAGAACGGACCGTCTTGGCTTTGGGGGTAATCTGGCGTTTACAATGCGTTGAAGAATAACGCAAGGGTCGTACATTACACAGCAGTAAAGGATGACCGCATTCAATGGCAAACAAGTTTTGATCGATTGATATTCTTCTGCATCGATACATGATGTTGCATATGAAACTTTTCATTGAGAGGTAAGAGGCTAGAGCAGAGAGGCATTGGAGAACATGATTGCCAGTTTGTATTGGACCTGCCCTGCTATTTACAAGTTGTGGATTTCCAGTACATCCATCATAAGCACTGACGTTCGGAAGGCTCACCGTGTTCTCTTGGCTCACTGTTGACATTTCCCTGACTCTCGTATGGTGATTTCTACATGCCTTGGCTTCATACCATGGGCGACTGCCCGTTTCAACTCTGCTAGCTGCGCCATAATTGAGTCGCTGGGCGGGGAGAAGGAGCTCATGCTGTTTGAGTCTCACGAAAAATTCGACAGTACTGCGAAGCAAACAATTTGCTTATTGTTCCCGCAGTTACCTGTTATTTGCTCATGATTCAGGTGAGAGACGTGGCGATACAAGGGGAGAACATCAAAGTGATAGACAAGTATATTAATCTGGCCATCGGCTCGGGTACAGACAAAGGGGTCACCTTTTTTCCAGATGCTTTGCTCTTCTTACGATATACATTTTTTATTTGGCGACAGGTCACATTGCAGGCATTGACTTCAAATACACGCTATTGCATTATTGCTACATGACGGCGCCGGCCGTTGTAAGCAGTTTAGTCGTGGCCCCTGTGCACTACCCAGAGGCATCGAGAAGGACGTAATGAACGCAAGGGTGCAAGTGCGGGTGCCATGGAGCAAGCAGATCTGAGAAATACAGATGCGCTACAAAAATGGCACCTTCTTTCGACTGTCTGCGTGGCAAGGAACAGGTCGTTAAGATGAATGCATCAGACAACCATGAGCAATTGGATCTCATTTGTTGATGACTGTTACAAGATGTAAGGCCGGATGGCTATGTCTACATAGATGTGGATGGATGATTGATAACTGTGGTATGTTGTCCAGGCTGTCCAGACTGACCGCCAGAAGAGACACCAGGTAACGTACGACGTGCACTTTTATCACGCCGGCTTCAAGCATGTAACATTATGTGCAAACCAGCCCCGTAATGTGGTGTTTTACCCTTTTCCGTATCATTTCACGCTATATACACAAATGCCTTCTTTCCATCCGCCGACCTTTGTAGAATAGATGCTCGATCATCTCTATTATCATACGCTGTGCCCTGTGCTCTTACACGCACCGGTATCTAACACGGTTGTGTTTGCCGGCTGCGCCTCGGCCTATTTCTCGGTGACCTTCTTCACAGTCTGCTTCTCTGCCTTGCTCTATCCATGAGGTGTCTGGGACTCCGGCGCGTCGTTGACCTTGGCTGACTCTGGTTGTGGCTCTTAGACATGGTTTATGTTACTATGTAGTGCCATATCATGTTAGAAAAGATGAAGCATAGCGAGAAAACAAAAGAACGAATGAACTCGCGTATTGGATGGGCAACTTGTTGGATGAATGATTTGTTGGTTGGCTGTCGTGGAAGAGAGCCGGTATTACCTTCAAGATGATCGCTGCTGACCGACAGAAGAGTGTGCGCATAGACGAGGTAGTTCGATTTCAAAGTGAAACAAGTTTGCGTCTGCGTAAACCGCTACTCTCAGAATCGTGAGGAGTGGGGTTGACCGTCAAATTGAAGCCGCTGACGCAGTTGTGCTGAAGCAGAAGTTATGAAGCCTTGCGTTCGAGCATGGACATATTTCAGTTCGCAGTTTGTCATTTCCGATTATGTGTCATCTAAGATGTCCATCTTGATGTAGAGCGCATCGGACTTCTACCCACTCTTTCGTCGGCGATGTCTACCAACTGCCGCGTGGTCTGCCGGTTGCATGAGGGACAGAAAGATAGATGGTTGCTGAGAACAGAACTCTCAAAGGTTTGTTGTGAAACGCAGTCTAACGGGTTAAGAGAACAAGTGCCATACATAATATTCAGGTTCAGGATATAGCAAGCTAACCTACAGCGACGGTTTCAAGATCTATTAAGGACGTGCAGTACAATGAATACACGCAGGGAAGGAAAGATTACATTACAACATGGGTAGTCAACCATGATGTAACAAGTTCAATAAACCACAGGCTGTGGTCCCAATGCCCAATAGATATCGTTTCTCAGGAGCAAACACTCCACACATGAACTACCCATGCTCATCTATGCGCTCTGGCGTAATACATGAGAGCCAAGAAATATTCACAACAATCGCGATAACAAGGTCATCTAACGAATATCTACATAGTAAATATGGATACATGAGGTAACATTAGTGTAGTCGATACTCTGTTCCCGGCTACGAGGAAAGGACAGAACACAGAAAGAGACTCTCAAGTAACGTTTCCGAGAGCTGAAATGTGTAACTAGGCACGGTACTCACTCGTTTAGAACATGGCATGATGTCTACCTCGATACTGCAAGTTCCTTCCAGGAGTTGGTTGTAAGAAAAGAAAAACACCCGTGTGTGCCTGAGTCTTTCGACTGTCTGCCTGGCTTTAAAAAGTTTGAAGCTGGTCACGCGACTGGATTCTCAGGCGCGCCTCTCAGTCCAAGACGCGTCGACGCGTTTTCGGAGGCTTGAACCCACCGCCGCTCGAAAAGCCTTTCTCTTCTTCACATCACACACACACACACGCGTTTTCGAACACTCGAACATTCAGAGATTCCAAGCAATCAACAAGCCTTTCCCGCGTCCGAAAGCCATTTCGAATATCGAATCTTCTGATTCCGAAGCCTCGAAGCCTCAAACAAGCTCGAATCCGAACCCGCCTTGATCTCAGAGCCCTAGCCCGGCCATCCACGCTCACAAGAAGCATCCCTCTCATCACTCACCTGAACTCCCGGAAGTATCTCTACCCTCGCCAAAATGTCTGCGATTGGGTCTTTCCACGGCGATTCGTCGTCTGTGATGCCTTTCTTCTTGAAGGATGCTATTGCTCTTGAACTTTCGAGCATGCTGGATGATTTTTATCCCCAGCTGAGATACTTCCCGAAGTTCATTCGGAGTCAGGTCGAGGAGCAGGTGATGGAGCATGTGGCGCGAGAGTTCGCAGAAGAGATTCGCTTGTACAACCTCCAGGGCAATGTCCTGTTCTATGTTCACCGTCTTTTCAAAGATGCCTCGACAGGCCTTGTCAACCTCCAGCCATTGGAGGCCCCCCCCCTTTCGCCCGAAGACATGCAGGCCATCGAGTCCGCTGTCTGTCCCTACATCGAGAATGTAGCGTATGACTGCGTTCTCGCCGGTGTCGAAATAGGCATTGCCTCACTCGTTGACGATGTTTATGACTATTTCTTGCGCCCCGACTTTGATTCGCGCTGGGAGTTGGCGTGCTGCTTTCTTGACTGCCTCGTCAACGAGGCCGGAGATCGCGCCCGTGAAGCCATCTCGGCTAAGCAGTCGAATGACTTTGTTGGTTTGCGACACTACGTCCGCCATCACCTTCCGGCCCTTCTCCAAGGTCTCGAGACCGAGCTTTTGGATGGCATTTATGACAGGTTGGATTGGCAGCGTGACGAAGTCGACAAGCCTTCTGTCCTGCGACTCATCGCGGATGAGCTGATCGACTATCATGCAGCCTTCGAGAGGGTTGCTGATACGATATACATTCCGCGCCGCCGCCGCGCCGCCATTCGTGCGACGCTCCAATCCGACGTCCCAGTCGACATCCACACGGGTCCAGAGCCTCGGCTCCCCGTTCCCCAGGTCCCATCCGATGCCCCCAAGCTATGTGGAACCTCTTTTCCTGATGCCGACGAAGAGATCGAGTTCGCTCTCGCCCACCCCCCGAATCCCGGGCCATCTGTCAAGATTTCGTTTGCCACGATTCCCCTGAGTCTTTTGAAAGAAATCCAAGATGCTATTGATGGTGTTTTGACTGAGGCTCTCTCTGATCCGGATCACGACGATCTTGATTTGGACTCGATGATTGAGACAATCTATGCTGGGCTACAAGCTGCAGTCCCAGGCGTCGAAAGCTTTCCCGGAAGCACAAGGACGTACATAATGGACGCTTACAACGAACGCGTAGAGTCCATGTTGGCAGAATACCAGTCGTTGGATCGTGATGAGGCTTTTGAAGACTCCATTTCTGACCTCGATGATGAGGATGGTAGTGATGCAGACTACGATGCTATGGACCTCGATGATGAGGACAAGGATGAGAATGATACCCCCCCTCCTCGCCCTACCAAGCGACGTAAGGTCGGAAATTCATCGACGTCCGCTCTGTCAGGATGCCAAACCAAGCGCAGGAGCTCTCGCTTGGCTCGGAAGCGACCGATAAACGAGGAAGAAGAAGCTGTCAGTGATGCGGAGAGCGAATCTCCTTTTGCGTCATCCCAAAGGCTTGATCACTTTGGGTCTAAGCCTTCCTTGCGAATTTGGATGGCCGTCCTGGATGGTTGTGTCACCACGAAAAATGGGCGCCACTCTCGGCAACGGTGCATTGAGTACCTTGGAAATGGACGTAGCTTCCATGACACGTTCCAGAGACTGGAATCCGAGTCACTTTGCCAGGGTCTTATTGACGCAGGCCGCATTTGTCTCAGTGACTTGAAAGAGCTCTGCAAGCCTGCGAGTTCCGTTCAGACGAAGGGTTCGGGCCACTACATGGCGCTCATTACAGATGAGGACCGTGACTCATGGTATGCAAAGTACATTGGTCAAGCCGTAATGGTGAGCCGGCGTATAACAGAACATCACAATTATGCTCGAATCGCCGCATCTGACGGCAAAGTCAAAAAGCCGGCGACATGTGGTTGTCTCATCTATCGAGCGTGGAAGGCCAAGGGTACGCGTCGTCATGCAAGTTGGCTGGAACTTTCAAATGTAACCAAGCTGGACAGCGAAACCGAAATCGAATTTGAGACCTGGTTGTGTCTATTGGAGATGTTCTTCAGCCTGGCGTTCCAAACTTTGCAAGCGAACTATTTGGACACATGGTTGCCATCGGAGATTCCAAGACAGCGTCATGTCGGCCTCAACGTCGCCTTGCCTCTTGGAGGTTACGGCCGGTTGTCTTTAAGTGCCGTCCTGAAGAGTGTTCACGACCCTGAGCTACGTAAGGCATGGATTGCCAAGTACAGCGCATGCGTTCTCAGGTCCGGAATCAGTCGAATGCCGGAGCCAGTCCGTGTTCACTGTGTCAAATGCAAGGGCGGAGAGCGAACAAACTACCTTGCTCGATGTCACACTGAGAGCGGACTATACATTCCAACGGTTGAGCCGTGTCAGGGTACATGCAGCCCGCCAGGAACCGAGAGGTATCACGTCCCAGTCGGTTCGACTCCAAAAGACTGGGCTCTGGTACGGAACAACCGTGACTTCTACGTGAAAAGTGCGAGAGCGATCGCCCTATCAAGGTTGAAGAGAGGAGATGCAGTACCCGACGCAGCACCTCAAGACGCTTTTGCTTGCCTCCGGAGGGATTTACCGATGTACGACGGTGACGACAAGCCCCAAACTGTGGCTACCAGATGCGGGCAGAGATGCGGATTCACGAGCACGGATTCCGAGCCGAGATACCTTGCCGACGGCAGGTATGTCATTCGACCGAAGGTATGCCCTGTGTGTAGAAAGACATATCTTCAGTATCCAGTCGCATTGAGGCCCGGGGAATACACGACAGAAGCAGTATTTACGATATCTCTCAATCTGAACGAATCTCAGAAAGAGGCTCTCGTTCAATACTACATGGTGGTACAATCATAGGAACTTTGTCCACCAGTTCAGATCATTCCCAACCAGCCTGTCGAGCTACGATGCGGGAAGTGCTTTACAGTTCGGGTTTTCAAGTACCCTAGAATGTCGAATGGGAGGTACGTCCTAGTGCCAATAGACTGTCATGGATCATGCGTCACGGACATTGGTCGGAAATCAAAGACGTTACACTTTCCTCGTGGTTGGAGCAGAGACAACATGATCCAGCCCACCAAAGGACAGTCACTCCCCCTGGACCCGATACCTGGAGTGGCCTTGGAGATGAGATGCATCAAATGCAACGCCACAAGACAACTGAGCAATGCACAGCGTCACACCGACGGCAGATACATCATTCAAACGCATATGTATTGCATGACCGGCTGTAAAAGGGCGACCACGCATCGCCCTACCCAACTCGATGCGTCTGAATGGATAACAACGGGGAGCGTTGAATGGGCGAAGAATCATCCCCCAGAGCCGATACGCGAATCTGTGGAGGTGAAGTGCATCAAGTGCGACAATGTCAAGGTGCTGAAGAATCCACAGCGTCACACTGACGGGAGATACATTATAAGACTGGTGCATAAATGCGCTGGGATATGTAACAAGAACACCACGCATCATCCTGTCGAGCTTGATGACTCTGAATGGGTTTCCGTTCAAGTGGCAGACCGTCAGAGCAGACCGGATCCACCGCTGCTGGAATGTTCGGACGTTGAGGTTGCATCCGAATCCCTGGAGGTGAAATGCGTCAAGTGCAGCGATGTCAGGGTTCTGGACAATGAGCCGCGTCACATTGACGGGAGATACATCGTCAGGCCGGGTATCTACTGTTACACATGCAAAGGGAACAGAACGCATGTCCCTACCCAACTCGATGCGTCTGAATGGCTCACTGTTCTAAGGTTCCGGACCGAACAGAAGAGAAAGCGCGCACAGTAAACCATGCCCTTGAAACCGCCATGGTCACCGAGTCGTCACAAGCGACAAAACAATACCCCTTTTTGGTCACTTGCTGAGTTTCCCCACGGAGAAACCATCACGTCGACAAGACATCTGCATATTTTTGCTCCCACTGCTTGACAGACGTCATTCAGTTTAATATTTTGCCCTAGCGTCCACCAGATGGCGCTTTGCTCACGGGTAATGAAGTCGGATCCTACGCCTCCTCGTGGTGTTGCCTGGACACTTCCTCTCCTCTTTGACAGAGAATTGGATGCTAGAGTAGGAACGCATGCTTTCATTTGCACTCTTCGGACGCGACGGCGTGCCGACGCCCTGCTTGAAGCTTGGGTTTGTACTGTCTCCGCCTGGCCTGGTGCCACGGCTCTAATGTTTGGTTGCCCGGACTGGTTCCGCGGCTTGGACTCACCTCTGGCCTGGGGCCATGTAGGTTAGATTTGCATACACCTCAGCTTGATGCTGACGTTGCTACACACCTTTGCAAGACTGCATTGGTTTGCTCGAAGGCTTTGCCTTCAGGGCGATGAAGCCGGACTCTGCACCGCCACGTGGTGTCGCCTGGGAACTTCCACCTTGGAGAGGTAGGATGCTAGAGCAGAGACGCATTGGGGAACACGATTGCCAGTTTGGATTGGACCTGGCCTGCTACTTGCGGGTTGTCGATTTCCAGTACATCATTGGTACTGACGTTCGGATGGTTCAACGTGTTCTCTTGGCCCCTCATCGAGGCGAGGCCCCGACTGGGCGTTTCAACGCGCTTACGGTCGATGCCGTCCGCTGTGGAAACTGGTTTGACGTGCGAGGACTTGGGGTCGCTCGCCTCGACTGGTTTCCTAGGACGACGCCCTGGCGGCTCTGTTGACTGGTGAGGTCAACCACCTTAGCAGTTGCGGGGACGTCAGGGACACTGGAGGAAAATGGGGAGGGAGAAGTGGGAGGGGGGGGGCAGCACCGGGTGCAGCGGTGCTGGTCGATAACACGAGATTGGAGAGACGAAGAGTTGCGATACACGAGAGGCAGACCACACGAGACGGCACGACTACACGAGACGGCACGACTCAGATTGAAGCTATGCGAGCGGCGGCAGACACATCCATATACGCCACTGAGTACCGACTGCGATCACGCATCGACAAGGCCAGGGTCGCTAAAGTTTGCTTCTATTCCTTGAAACACCAGATTCAACATCACGTCGCGCAATTCTTGTCGATCTTCAACTCCATGCGAGGAAAAATCAATCAGTCTCTGCGACAGCACTTCGTATCTACAGAACACTGTCGACCTACATCAAACACGCAACTCTTGAGTTCAACCAGCTTCTCTCACTTGCACGTCACACGACAATGGTCCGATTACGCCACTCAAACAATCTTCCCTGATTGCGCGTGTCGGGCTTAGCAGCAATTCCTCCGATCTTCGCACAGCGTACACTCGTCTTTCTCGGAGACACCGAACTCGAACATCACCATACCAAGAATATTCCCTCGAACAGCTCCTGCTGCAGAGCCTGCGACCACTGATCTCACGCACACCCACACAGCTCCTGCTGCAAAGCTGTCGACCATTGGTCCCAGACACACACACACACACACACACACACACACACACACACACACCAATCACTTCGAAATCACTTTGCTCTCAAGCGTGTCATCCATCAAAACCGTGCCCGAGCAGAATAACCCATGGGCTTGTACTAGGGCTGCACCCTCTAGTATAAAAGCAGGCTCGTCCCACCGGGGAACGTGACACCATCGACTCCCTTTTAACGGCCTTCACCTTTGGTTCCAGAAGGCGTTTCGTTACGAGAATGTTCCTTCTGTCCGGAAGTGTGTCCAGCCAGTTCGACCACTCGACTTGCGAGGACACTTCGCAGGATCGCACACCTACGATGCCATACATTCACAATGGATTCAGCTCAGTATCGACCATATTTCTGTTAGAGCCACATGGCTCTCGCATTTGCCCTGAGAATAGTGGCGGACATAGCCGATGGCACTGAGTGGCACACATTGGTTACCCATGGCCCCCCCCCCCCCGTGGAAACCAATGCCTCTGCTATTCATGGCCTCAAGCTTCGCCTATTCTGACCTCCCTGCCTCCTACGACATTCTTTCACTTCTTGTTCTCTAGCCGGCTTACAGCACCTTGCTTTACACACCACACTCGTTATCGGACTACTTCTCGACATCACATACGCATTCATATCTCGGCTCGCTTCTCTTGCACGAGAAGTCCCGCCTTGGCAACGACGAGATAACATGTGCGCAGAGCGATTCGTCAGGAGCATCAAGATGTCACAGCATCAGCCTCATTCTTCAGTCCTCTTCTCAGTACAAGGTTTTCGAGCTGGTACCTGCTAGGAGGCAGGGATGACTGGAACGCACGCCACCCACACCATTTTCGGTGGCCCAGTCACTCCAATATGACTTGATGACCACACGAGACACAGCATAATCGGAGTAAGGAATCGTGTCCAGGGTGTGAAACTCGCAAAGCTGACCTAGCCTTTCCCTCAGATTCCCGGACGTGTCCAGATACTACTGTTTTCACCAATTTTACAAAAGCAAAGAGAAGCATCCTCAGGCGCAGTCACTTGGCAACGAGCCCGCCACGGCGTACAGAGAGCATCATCACACGAAGCATTCGTAGCTGTATGAAAGAAAACTACCGAGTCGAGCATCACAACAAACACTTGACCGAAACCTGGCCTCAGCTTACATCACTCCACATTTCATTGCATCACACATTCTTCGATCGAGCTGGCAACCTTCTGATCACACAATACTAACGCCACGCTCTGATGCGAGGTCTTGTCTCTGACGGACTCAGCTTTTCTACTGGCCCGGTAACACTTACCACGCTGTCGGCATTGGATTAACTGAGCAATGTTTTCTGGCTCGCAGATCGACTGCGACATGTCCACAAAGCATCAAACTGTAAGGGCACAAGCCTGTCATATTTCCACGTCAACAAGATCTGGGCTTTGGTAAGATTCCCGTCAGGGGCATTGGCTTTTGGTTCCTTGAGTCTAATGTGGCATAGGCACCACACATTACCGATTGCACTACGAGATTGCGTGCTCCAATACATTCGATGCAAAAAGTCCCGAGGCTTGCCGAAGCCTATGCTATCCCGAATGATACACACATCGATGGTCGTCAATAATATCTGATCAATTAAGGAAACGCATCAGGATACTGGAGAGAGAGGGATGAGAGATAGAGTTGTGAGGAGGAGAAAGAAAAGGCGAAAAGAAAGAAGCGGAAAAGGGAAAAAGAAAAAGGAAAAGAAAAGAAGAATAAAGGGGAAAGAGAGAGTGAGATAGGGAGAGGCTGAGAGAGGGAGAGAGAGGGAGGGAGGGAGGTCTACAAGTACCGCGGCAGGGACTTTGGGATACGGCTTGCGCAAGGGCGAGCCCAAGAGGCTCACGGATGGTGACCACTGAGGGTAGGATTTGAGGCTCCGGAGAAGGTTTTGGAGGATGTTTTGGATGGTTGACAAAAAGGTCAAGTCAACGCATGTCTTGGACAGCAATTCTGGGGGAATTGGAACGAGGGGCCTGTTGGGAGGACGAATTGGGATCCGGACTGGTGCATCACTGAGTTGACGATGATGGGAAACAGGACGCACTGGTAAGTCCCCTTCGAATCGACCTGAGACTTTTGGCTAATTCTTCCAGCAACACGGCCAGAGCCATCTTTGGCCCACCAAGCGGGGATACACACGCTCCCTTTCCATACACCACATCCCATCGCGCCCAAAGCAAGTTGGCCTGCTGTCACCTTTGACACGAATCTAGATACAGCCACGCTGGTATTCCACTGATACCACAACGTCTCCACGAACAACAAACACATCCAAAGACGATAGTCATGGGTTAGAATCTGGTCATATTGAGGTTATGTAAGTGGAAAATCATTCAATAACTCGTTGAGCTCTCAGCTAATATGCATGGATGGACAGCCATCTGGATACAGTTGAAGTTTTGGCCCGATTCTTTCTTCAATCGAACAAATATCACACGCCTCATCAAACGAGCAGACTCCAATCTACTACCACACGAGCATCGAGCGAAACACACACACACCTTTTCTACAAGTAGAGAAAAACATCCACACCCATCATGCGACTCGACTTCACCTTGGCAACGAATAGTCGACTGGGGCATTTGATACAAAACACTCAGCACACCTCCCATGAGATATTTCCCCAGTAGATCGGCAGTCGAACACTTCATCAAACGAGAGTACAGATCTACCTACGGCTTCAAGGACAGGCCTCACACGCAAACACATTCCAATCAACCACATCAACAGGGGCTTTCGATCCGACTCCAACCACAGTATCACATTGTCGAAGAGAGACACAGCGAGTTTGTCAAGTCAGTACTAAACAGAACGTCCCACAACGAAGCCGTCTCATATACCACAACCCAGGCAAATGGCTTCATACGTCGCATTGTCTTCTCAACTACGGCCACGTCTCGACTTCACGTCATCAAGGAGATGTCGACAGAGGCTCCTACCTCAAAACACCCAGTACATCTTACCGCGAAAATCTCGTCCGACTCATAACCAGGCCAAGGGTTTTATGCTGACCTCGAAGCATACAAAAAACACGTCTTCGTACCACATACGCAGCCCACAGCAAAAGCCAGCACATCTCAGCAGCGATCTTAACGAAACTCCAAGACAGGCACCCGAATTCCTTCTCCCAGATAGCTTGAAAGTCCATAGATATACGTAGATACACTCAGACATGAATTACCACATTCTACTCAACTTGTTGATGCCTCCTTCCGTGCTCGTAATTGAGAGGAGCAAGAGACCCAATTAGTGAGCCACGGCCAAAGTGATGAGTGCAAGGAAGGAAGATGTTGTCGTCGGCATCGCACATGGTAGAGCTACTTACCTAGGCTGTCCCTGTTTAATAAGAAAAAACCTAGCTTCCTTTGGAATATCTATAGTCTATTTGTAGATTCAACGGAAGCCTTTTATTATAATAAGAGTTCCCATGCTCCCGGCTGGCAGTCCACTTAAGCCCATGGACCCTACCCAAGACTGATCAGTGGACACGAGGACATTACATGGGCCTTCTGGCAGAGCCTGCTAAGAAATAGCGTACAAGATGAAGGGAGAAAATAAACGAGCAATCGATTCCGAGCAGTTAGACGGAAAGGTCAAGGAGCCTGGTGTTGGGTGTTACGACAAAGTTTTTGAGGGAGGTGCAGAACTGCGCAACTTGTCAGTGCTCTTGTTCCCTAGTTATATGTCCGGATTATCACAAGTTGCAATTAAGAGCAGGTATGAGATGTCCTTGGTTGCAAGGAATAGATAAAGAGAGAGAGCCCCCCACCAAGACTCGCATAGCCAGTAAAGTAGATTATATGTGCAAATGTCTTTTTTGTTATTAGATAGCCATCTTTGCTTTTATAGCAAATCTCCTGTTGTGTTATTGTGCCTTTGGATATCTACAACTTTTTCTTCCCTTACCTCTCGTTTGTTCCTTCTTCTTCAACAGTCCAATTATTCCACAACGTAAGTAAGCTTAAAATTTCATCCCTAATCTGTCAGACTGTCTCTCTAATATCAAACAGATTAGTAACAATACGAAGATGTCGCTACCTGACAGTTTCCCGTCTCGTGAGTTATACGCTAAATTAATACAATTAATTATTTACTAACTTACATGTAGCCACCTACAGCGACAAGGATGCTATTCACGCGCGCGCCAGAGAAGATGCCATGAGAAAGGGCCTCCTTGGTCGCACGCGAGCCGCTACAACCAGCCTCGCTGCCGTCGTCGACGCTTCCCCTGCCGCCGATGTTGCTGATCCCGCGCCCCCCTCAGAGGACGCCGCCCCCTCCCCGCCGCCCGCGAAGCGTGAGTTCAGAGCTTCATGTATGAGTTTGTATTTGTAACTTATTGGAAATGCAGGGCTACGTCTCAGGGCACCTAGGCCCAACCCTGAGCCCGAGCCCGAGGTCGAGCATCAGCCTGAGTCTGCGTCCGAGTACGAGGAAGAGGATGGAGAGGAGAACGACGAGGAAGAAAGCGACGATGCAGAGGAGGAGCAGGAGGAGCAGGAGGAGGCCAAGAAGACCGTCGAGCGTGAGATCCCGTGTCTCCCCTGCGTCGATGCCGCTCTCCATGGTAACGACACTGGTGCCTGTTTTGAGGCCAAGATTGGCGGTCGCTGTGCCCGGTGCTCGAAGGGACGCTCCCTTGAACGATGTGTCCCAACCCCCGGAGTTGCTCTCGCAGCTGTGGCCGAGCTCCGAGAGCTTCTCGAAGTCCCCAAAGTCAACCGCAGTTCCCGCTGGCGCACCGTATGTCGATTACCCTGTTCATCCCTCGCGGTGTCTTGCACTAACCAATTGCTAGGACATCTGCAACATACGTGTAGCCGTCCGCTATTTGCTTGCAAACGCCGACGCGATAAAGAAGGCCGCCCTTACTGGGAACCTTACTGGGGAGAACAAGAAGGAGAAGAAGCAGAACAAGGACAGGCAGAAGAGGAAGAGCAAGGAGGAGAGGCAGGGCGAGGAGAAAAAGGACGAGAACGCCTCCCAGGGCGGCGTCTCCCAGGGCAGCCTCGACTACGAGGGCAAGAAGGCATCCTTGCTGGGTGCTATTGTGCCGCTGGTGGGGGAGGCCGTTATAGCTCCTCTGGGTCGCTATATTGACTACTATATGAAGTAGGTGCTGCCTTTAGTCCAGTAATTCTCTTGTGCTCCGCCCTTCTGGTGGACAATTTCTTTGGAAGGATGTATGCGGGCCTTAACAGTCCGTTCTAATTAAAGACTTTCTGGCCACATAACTCTCTCGGGGATGAAGCTTCAATTCTGCTGCTGCTGATACCATCGTCAAGTTCTTTGAGCAGTTGGTTCTCACCAAGAGAGATTGCAATGCCTATCACCAGAGAATTAGGCTGTCGCTTCAAAGGCTTTAGTACCAGCTTTGGCTAATAACTGAAATATAGTGCCCTCAGCCTACTAGCTTCGACTGTGGACTAGACGACTATTTCCGCAACCCCGTTATTCTGACGACAATTCTGATGCCGGGAGCGTCCATCATCATCCAAGGAGCACCTTCTTCACTGGCACGTTGCCAAACTCTTCGATCATTTGAACGATGATTTACTTGGCGACGAATCCGGCTTCTGCTGCTTCTTCTGTCGTCGTTTAGCAATACTTGACGCGACATTCATTACGTCCATCGACTCACACAGTAATTCACCCTCCCAACGGTTTATTCAACCACTTCTTTTCTCCATTTTCCATTTACTGGCTATCACGATGTTGTATTATAGACAATGATGCCTCGCATCAATGGCAACTGGGAGCGCACGAACATCTAAGTCCATAGCTTCTAGTAATTGACTACAGCTATTGGTTGAGTAAAGAAGCGTAATGTTGAGGCGGTTGCCGAGACTGACGAGTCTCGACACAAAAGACCCCAATGTGCGGTCAGAGAACAGACCAAGGAGGCCAAGGTTGCCAAGGCCTTCCTCCTCAAGAAGCAACATCCGCTTGTCGCGACCCTCTGGCATACCGTGAGTAAGAAAATAGATACCTGCACAAAGACCCTTCAGGGCATCGCCCTTGGACTGCAGGCCTAGAGGAGATCCATTCCGCCTCCGCCGCCAACACGTAAGTACCGATTACTCATGCTCGTATTGGGCACGGTTGACGATGCGACAGTTACACTTACGCGGAGGACGGTGTTGTGACAGGGATGGTATCAATGTGTATTTATGTATTACTCTAGCTAGGATATCACCCCAGGCGCCTTTTGTCATCTTATAGGAACGGTCCGGCGTAAAACAATACAACAACAACAGCAACTCATGCTCGTACCTTGTCTACATAATATCGTCGTCGGTGGTCTTCTTTCAATTTTGCCGTAGAGGGCGCGAGGTTCACTTCGCCCTGACAGTGAAACCGTCAGCAGGACAAATACAACAAACAGACGATTCTGAATAATTGATATTTACTGATTGGTGGCGGCGGCAGGTTGGAGAATTTCCAGGCCCTCCGGCCAGTGGCGCAGTCCGCGCAAGTGCTTCTTGAGGGCTTCTTTACCCTCACCCTCTTCGAGCACCCCAAGGTACTCAAGGAGGCCCTGTTTAGCCTCCTCGAAGGCAAATCGGGCCTCTGCCCGCTTTCTCATCGAGACCAACTTCGCCTCCTCTCTATTGGCCTTGGCCCTCAGGCGCTTGGCGCGCATCTCGTCGCTCTCGATCTCGTTCTCGGCCTTGGGCTTCTATAAGTAACCGTCAGTTGTATTCAATCATTAGAGCTCTATATTCAGGGATAAACATACGTTGCTGGTGCGGTTGCGGTTGCGCTGGTCTCCGAAAACGTCTTCTAAAAGTTCTCGCGCGGCCCTATTGCCGCCTCCGCCGCCTCCGCCGCCGAAAGCCGCGCCCAGAATGTTTTGCGCAAGAATACGCTTGTCGTTACGGTCGTTGCGTGGCATAGTTGCTATATACTGTTAATTATTGCTCAACTAGTAATTCGGCGAAGATGGGGAAAAGAATGATAACAGAATGAGTAATTTACTTACAAGTTGTGGCTGCTTCGAGTGTCTGTGTGTGATGTGTTTTGAATTTTACGCTCGTAATGAAGGATTTGGAACGAAAGCTTAGTAGGAAGAAGCAGGAGAGGAAAAGGTTGCCTGGCAAAGTGACTCGGATTCCAGTCTCTGGGACGTATCATGGAAACCACGTCCAATTACATGAAGAGCATCCAGTGTATGCCGTGCTACACTATTTCTGGCATCCTCGATGAGAGATAGGACTAATAAAGAGAGAGTGGTAGAGACAGAGAGAGGGCAAACGAGTAGACTTGAACAGAAAGGGTCTGTAGGCTTTGCGGGAGAGGAAGTGATGAGGCAGGTACGATGGACCGGGCAGGCAGGCACAGGCGGTATTGGCAAGCGTGATGACTGCAACTCGCGATAATTGGTTCCTTCCATTGGTGTCATGTGTACGGCCAACCTGCAATTAGGACCGTCACCCATGATTTTGTATGCCTCCCAGTAAGCGGTAATCGTGTCAGTCAATCATCATGACTGTCTAGAGTCTTTTCTTGCCACCCCACGCTGGTTGCGGTTTTAACCCCCAGCCGAGATACTTCCCGAAGTTCATGCGGAGTCAGGTCGAGGAGAAGGTGATGGGGCGTGGAGCGGAAGTTCGAAGATAAGATTCGCTTAGACTGTCTTTCACGTCGTCTGTCCGTCACGTCGTCCGTCTGCCACGTCGTCCGTCTGTCACGTCGTCCGTCTTGGACGTCGTCCATCGCTCTGACTCTGTGTCTGTCTGTCGCTCCTCTAACTGACCACACATGGCCCAAAGACAGAATTGACCCAAATCGCGATCCCACCTCGCCGCATGCGCCTCTGAAAAGCCAAGCCTCCTGTTCGCTGCAACCCCGGTCGGCCGCGTTGCCGAAGCCGCCACTTCATGGAAGCGAAGGAATGTGGGTGCCGTCGAGTAGGTACGGGCTAGGCCGAGAGTGGAAGCTGGCAGTGTTGCAATGTCAAAATGGCCCGATGGGTGTCTTGTTCAGCCTTGATGGCACGGCTGTGAAGAGAGGACTTGGCCAAGTCCCAGCGTGACTCAAAGTCTGGCGGCGAATACGGCGAATGAAGAATCCATTCGCTGGATTCTTGACGGCGCGACCAACAGCAGACCCAACGGTCCAACCATCTCAAGTTGAAAGGTTCAGCATCCCAAGTGGGTTGGGACAAAAGGCCGGAAAAAAGGGCAACCCATATCGATACGCGAGCCTGTCCCCCCTCTCGTCGAGATGATGGGCAGACCGAGCTTCCCGATCAGGATAGTTGTGGTCTGTTCATGTATTCAATAGCGGCCTTTGCCCATATGAAGGATTTGCGACGCGCATTTGATACCTTCCTATGTGGACATAGGGCCTCGGTGTCGTTCAATCATCATGACTGTCTAAAGTCTTTTCTTGCCACCCCGTGTCTTTGCTGAGGTACGGAAGACATATCGTCAACCCGACGGGGGATGAGGCGACTGATGCCGCCAGTCACATGGGGGGGTCACTGCTACTCCAAGGCCGAGTGCGGACGCCGAGCCAACAACCCAACAACCCAACAGCGCCAACACGCGAATCGATCGGGTGTAAGGCGTGCCCGGATGGTTACAGTCCGGCGAGCACAGGCCCAGGGCACACGATGGATGGGTACGAATATGGGGAAGCTGGCAAAAGGGGGACGATGTGACGCTGTCGCTGCAAGTCCCCCGAGTCAAGTTTCTTTTGATTGCTGCCCCAAGGCTTGGCTTCATCTCACGGGCATGCGGGCGAGATTGTCGAGTGCCCTTTACGAGAGAGCTTCTCCTCTCTCTGCATCGTGATCGGGCCGCCGGGCGACTGCGGCCAGGGCCGGGTGGAGAGAGCTTGTGGGACTCGAGCCGCACATCGACTTTGAATGGTACCGCAAAGTTGACAAGCCGCTTCTCGTTCCTGCAGCCGACCTTTTCTTTGTGCAAGATTCAGGCGAGGGAAAATGATGCCACACAGAGACGGGAGCATCAGCACCGAGAGAGAAGCACACGATATCTTTCGGTACGTACCGCTCGTGCGTATCATGGGTGCGTGCCTTGATAAGTGGGTATGGGTGGGGGCGAGCCTCTCCAGCTGCCAAATCCGGTTAGGCTATCAGTAAGCTTGTTCACACGGGCCGCCATCTTATCGCATTTACGAGTGGCGCTAGTGACTCTCTCCCTGTCTGCCAGCTGCTGCCGAGTGGTACCAGGCCCGGATGGCCCCAGTATCGCATTGTGTCTCGGTACCTGAATGGAAGGCGCCTCCAACCCTCGCTTCGTGCTGCAAGATCCAGCCATTCCAAGCCATTCCAAGCCACCATCGACATGTCGCAACTCTCCTCCAACGGCCTCAATTCTTCGGTTTGAACTTCGTCTACGCACCGATGCCAATGTGTGGCCAATGTCTCGATGGCTTCTAAACACCCGACGTCAGCCTTGACATTGGGAATACAGAGGACGCACCCGCTCGCCACCCACGCTATTTGTCCGGCAAGCAGCAGATGCAACCTCTTGGCCAACCTTGCAACACCAACTGCCTGGTCGACGCGGTACAATGCGCAACCGTACGAGAAACACAGGAAGCGGCTAAATGGAGGGAAGGGGGCACGAGGTACAAGCAAAAGATCCCAGGAACTTCCATATACACTACCACCCTTCCGGCATATGGGGCCACACGTTAAGAGGGCAAATTGACCCAAACATGAGCGCACCCGAGCCGCACGCCATTTGCACTATTGGTTTGCCCCCCTAGGCCTGCGTCGTCTCATATATTATCGCGTCCAAACGAGGAAGCTGGTGTAGGTCTTGGCGGCTCATCGCTGGCCACCACACCTCTGGCAACACCAACGTCCGCCGGCACGACTCGCTCGCTATCCGTCGCTGCTCCACCGCCGAAATTGCTCCTCTTATCTGAACACTCGCGGCCCCCCAGCCGGCGACCCCACGCGACCTCTTGCGCTTGGGGATGCAGCTAGCTATGCGGGCAAGACAGGGGCAGCTACGCATATCCATCCACTGCTTGCTATCCGTAGCTATTCGCGACTTCACGGTACCGCAATCAATGACCGTGACATTGAACCCTGGGCATCGCGTCCTTTGGCAGGGGGGGAATGAGCCGCTTGGCTTTCTTTTCCTCATGCTGCGTTCCCTGCCGCCCCGGGCTTCCTGCATGCTGCCCTGCTCACATGGCACCGCTGCCCATACGATGAGCTGCTGTAAGGTCCTTGGGATCTCGCCGCCGACCGTCTAGGCAATCTGCTCGATCGAGAGCTCCGGGGTAGGGGCTCCCTACTTAAGCCTCGCCCTACCCGCGTCGTCGCCATGTCTTGCTCTCTTTCGGTAGCTTTGCGCTCTGCCACATTCGTTCATTACCAAGGCAAGACCCAGCATCCGACAAGATGCGCATCTCGGCCACCGTCTCCGCCTTCGCGCTCGCCCTGCACCTCGGCGGTGCTGCGGCCCTCGGTCCCCGTCAGGAGTCCGCCAGCAACGCCGGCGACGCCAAAGGCTTCGTCGCCAAGAGCTTCATCATCGAGTACGCTCCTGTGAGTGCCCGCTGCGCGTGGCTGCCGCCCGGAGAAGCCTTGCCCCCGAGGTGGTCGTCCCCAGCTGACACTCACCTTCTTTGACATACAGGGAACCAGTGCCCGCCTCCGTCGTCAGAACGTCGCCTCCACCGACGGCATCAAGGTCGTCAAGGAGTTTGCCAGTGATGTCTTCTCTGGCGCCAGCATTGAGACCGACACCTTCACCATCGACACCCTGCAGGCCCTGCCTGACGTCCTCAACGTCTGGGTGAACCAGCAGGTCAAGCTTGATCCGATCGAGCCCATGGCCGCCGCCCCCGAGGACGCCCCTACGTACACGACGCACAACGCTACCGGCGTCTCCAAGCTGCACGCACTGGGTATTTTCGGAGAGGGCGTCAAGGTCGGTGTTGTTGACACCGGTATCTGGTACAAGCACCCCGCCGTAAGTTCGCCGTTCCTGCCTGCTTGGAAAAGCTTGGACTTACACGCCCTCAGCTTGGTGGTGGCTTCGGCCCCGGCTTTAAGGTCGCCGGCGGCTTCGACCTGGTCGGAGACGGCGAGTATCCGGCCAGCGGACCCAAGGCTCCCGATGACGACATCATTGACCACCAAGGCCACGGAACTCACGTTTCAGGCATCATTGCTGGCAAGACCGACTCGTAAGCATTCCTGGGCAGCGTCTCTTTCAAAGCCGAGCTAATTACGTCGCAGATGGGTTGGAGTGGCGCCATCGGCTACTTTGTATGGGTACAAGGTCTTCTCCCAAGCCGAGTCCACTGACACGGCCACGTTGATTGAGGCCTTCCTCGCTGCCTACAATGACGGCGTGGACATCATCACCGCCAGTATCGGCGGTCCCAGCGGCTGGTCCACCGACGCCTGGGCCGAAGTCGCCTCTCGTCTGGTCGACGAGGGCATCGTCGTCACCATCTCTGCCGGAAACAGCGGAGCCAACGGAGCGTTTTACGGCAGCTCTGGATCTTCGGGCAAGAACGTCATTGCGGTGGCATCCGTCGAGACCGAGGTCTTCCCCGCCATCCCCTTCGAGGCCACCTTTGGCGGCAGCAACACTACCCGTGTTGGATACCTGCCTTCTGCCGGCTACTTCCCTCCCACCGTGGTCGATTACCCCATCGTCGCTTTGAACACGGATACCAGTGCCACTGCGGACGGATGCACTCCTTACCCCGCGGGCAGCCCCGACCTGACGGGCAAGATTCCCCTGGTCCGCAGAGGAACTTGCACCTTCCAGGTCAAGCAGGAGAACCTTGCAGCCCTCGGAGCCGAGTACATTTTGATTTACAACAACGATAGCCCGATGACGACTCCCGGGACTTCAAACACCGACACTATGATCGCTCTCATCACGGCCGAGACCGGCGCGTCTTTCATCAATGCGATCAAGGCCAACATCAGCGTCACCGCCGACTTTTCGGTAAACCCCGAGATCCCCATCGCTCTTGACTACCCGGCCGGCAACCGCCCCAACACCTTCACCAGCTGGGGTCTGCTGAACGACAACCAGCTGAAGCCCGACATTGCTGCTCCCGGTGGCAATATCTTCTCGACCTACCTCGACGGCGAGTACGCCATCCTGAGCGGAACCTCCATGGCTTGCCCGTACGTCGCCGGTGTTGCGGCTCTCTACATCAGCCAGCACGGCGGCCGCTCCGTGCAGGGCAAGGGCTTTGCTCGCGCTCTCTCCCGCCGTATCATCTCCAGCGGTTATGCCCTGCCGTGGTCCGATGGCTCCGCTACCGACTACGGCTACACTGCCCCTCCGACCCAGGTCGGCACCGGCCAGATTGACGCCTTCAAGGTCCTCCAGTACGGCACCCAGCTCGAGTTCGACAAGATCCAGCTCAACGACACCCGTTACTTTTCCCGCTACCACGACGTCACCGTCACCAACAACGGCAAGTCCGATGTCACGTACAAGTTCAGCGTCCAGCCCAACGCCGGCGTCGACGCCCTTGCCTGGATCCCCGCCACCGGCGGCCTTCCTGGCACCAAGCGTCTCAAGACCTTTACCCAGCTCGCCCCCAAGACCTACACCCCCGAAATCAGCCTTCCCAGAGACTTCACCCTCAAGCCGGGCGAGACCAAGACCGTCTCGGTCAACTTCAACAACCCCGACAACCTCGGCTGGAACGCCACCGGCCTGCCCCTGTACGGAGGCAAGGTCATCGTCCAGGGCAGCAACGGCGAGCTTCTGTCTGTTCCCTACGCCGGCGTCGGCGCCGACCTCCGCAACACCCTCGGCGGCGTCCACGAGGCCGGCTGGCCCCAGTCCGTCTCCACCGTCAACGACACACCCATCGCCGACAAGGCGACGTACTCGTTCGACCTCAGCATCGAGGCCCAGGACTTCCCAAAGATTCTCCAGAAGCTTATCTGGGGCACGAGACAGACCAGATATGACATTTTTGAGGCATCGTGGACGGAGCGCCAGTGGGTTTACCCCCCGGTCGTAGGCCAGAACGGCTACGTCGGCACCGCCGCCTCGTGGGTCGGCGCCGGCCAGGTGCAGACCTTCGACCCAGCGCAGAACGACCCGAACGACACCTTCAACTACCCCCTGACGGACGTCGAACGCGACGCCGCCGGGTCGTACCACGAGCACTGGTGGTTCGGCAAGCTCGGCAACGGCAGCCAGATCGCGCCGGGCGAGTACCAGATCCGCTTCGCCTCCCTCCGCCCCTTCGGCGACCCCACCCACGCGGACAACTGGGACGTCTACAAGACGCCCAAGATCACCATCACCGGAAAGTACTGAAATGTGACGGGATGTGATGGACGAGGGCGTATACAGAGATACATAATTTAGTAATGATATAATACATGATGGATCCTACAATCCGAGGATGATCTCCTGTGCCAACCTATGTATTGAGTGAGTATCGTGAAAATGTTGGCTTGACTGTTCAGTGGCCTTCTGTATCCCTTTTCTTATGTTTCGACCGGGTCTCGGGTCGTCTCAACAAACTTTGACTTATCGAGGGAGGTCACAACGATCGTCAAGGGCAAAGTGGAGGTTCTGACGACATCGGCGAAGCCGTCTCCATCTCCATCCACAACCGGCCGAACGTGGTTGAAATGGCCGGTTCTTGCCACCGTGCGTCCCCATTTCCGTCACTTGGACTCGACTTTTGTAACGCCGGGGCGAAGGATGCAGTGTGTGGCACGGAAGACATGGAACGGCCAACAAGGGATTCCGAGCTTGTAGAGGCAGTGACATTCTGAAAGGGAGCTGTGCCGTGCTTTTGACATCTCTTCGACAGGGGTTATTGGGGGGGGATCTATCCAACACTATGCCGTCTATCTGGCAACCGAGCGCCCCAGGCTTTTCGAGTTCTCTCATTTGGGATTTGGGTTGAAAATGGCTGGCCCTGCCGTGGCGTGATACGAAGTCGCAGCGACGCTCTCTCTCGCCACGTCTTTCATTCAAGCTTTCGCCCCATGTGTCGCCCCATCTTTGGCCCCATCATTCACCCCGACGTCCATTCTGTTGCTGCGTGATAGCTAGCAGGTCAGCGAGGTGAATGCAATTGATGAGGAGGATTACTGGTACTCACACGTCGTTGTCGGCGGCGAGCTTCTCCAGGCCCCCGAGGTGCTTTTTAATCGACTCTTTGAAGGCGCCGTCCCCGAGGAGGCCCTCCTTGGCCTCCAAGAAGGCCTTGGTGGCAGTGGCCTTGCGACAATCTCCTCGGCGATCCTCCTGGCCTCCTCACGCTCGGCCTTACGGCGCTTGACGCGGGCGTCTCGTGACTCTGACTCGTCAACCTTCTGCTTCTATAGCTAATTGTTAGTATGATCAATCGCTATAGCATATGGAGTCCAGAGCTACTTACATTGTTGTTGTTGTTGCGACGGTCGTCGCCGCCGCCACTGCCCGCGAACTATGATCCAAGGAGTGTCATAGCTAAGTGCTAGTTGCAGTTCTTTTTATCGAGAGGGTGGGAAAGATGCGAGAATGGGAAACCTATGCGCAGATGAGGGTATGTAATAGAGGTTGGATGAAAAGGGCCTGCTTGGGATCAAAATAGAGAAGGCAGGGCCGAGCCGGGGGCATTCCATCCATCCCTTCCTCGCCGCTTCCCCGGGTGTTTCATAGCACCTTCCTCGTCACGTTTTCACCTTCCTCTGCCAATTCAGCACCGCCCGCCAATTTCTTTTCTTCTTCTTATCCCGGACGTCGTTCTTGAATGGTTTCAAGATAGTCCCGTTTGCCGCTTGTGGGAGGATATCGCCTTCGGCTGCGTCTCGCCTGGCGGTAAAGGTATGTGTGCGTTTCCCTCTCACCGATGCAGGGTTCTGCAGCTGACGTTCTTTCAGGCCTCCCGAGCGAGCCCTACGTCTTCCTTCCACAAATCGAGACTGATGTTTCTTCTCTCTACCAGGCCATCTTCAAGAACTTTTCGCCTTTTCGTCAAATTGATACATACACATACACACGCACGTAACAGACGATCGTTCAGTAAGTAAGGCTTCATTTTTATTTCTCTCCATTTTTCCGTTGAACTAGTTGAATGATACTAACAAGATATATAGAAATGCCGCGCAACACCAATAACTATCAGGAGAAGCTCGCTCAGGACATACTACGCTCGGCGTTTATTCCTGGCGGCGCCGGTGGCCGCCGCCGCCGCAACAATAACAACAACAATGACTATCAGGAGAAGCTCGCTCAGGACATACTACGCTCGGCGTTTATTCCTGGCGACGCCGGCGGCCGCCGCCGCCGCAACAATAACAACAACAATGTAAGTATAGCCCTATGTCTATAGCCCTCTATAATTTCTAATAACTAACAGTTAAGGAATAGGAGCCTGCCGAGTCTGTTGTGGTGCGGGCGAAGCACCTCGACAGAAGTCAGACGTAAAGGAGTGGAAGGCCATGAGCCCGACTCGGCAGACACCCGCGCCAAGCACGTCAAGGCCGAGCAGGAGAAGGCCGAGAAGAAAGCCGAAAAGGAGGACCGCAAGGTACCGAGGAGATCGCAGCTGCCGAGATCGCAGCCCCTGAGGCCGAGGGGCTTGAGGACTTTCTGGCAGCCGAAATGTAAGCATCATGCTTCTATATTCGTCTATCATACTCGTGTTTCTGACCTGTCCACTATCAGACAAGATGAAGGAAGATGTGACGAAAGAAGCAATAGAAGAAGGAGTGAAAGAGGGACCGAGGAGTTGGCTGAGGCAGAGAAGGAGAATTCACTGTAAATGGCGATACTGTACGGCAAAGTAGCTCGAGTTCACGCAAAAGATCGAGTGACCCAGGCCCCAGAGGTGCTTTTTGAGGTCCATCCGGGCGGCAGCGGCCTCGGCCTCGGCGGCCGCAATCTTCTCCTCGACACTCCCCCTCCTCGGCCTTCTTCCTGGCCTCTACTTGCTTAGCCTTAAGGCGGTTGGCGTGGTGTCTGCTGAGTCGGGCTTGTAAGATTTACGCTTCTTCCTTAGCCATGCAGAAGGCTATTTAGAGCAAGCGCTCCTTAGCATGCCTCCCTAGGTAGTTTGCGAGTGCAGCTTTTCTGTCATCTGCCTGCGCGTACACCACCGACCCAGACAGCTTGTGCTGTGGCCATATTACGTAACTGGGGGAGATTTACCCTGCACTTGTAACTTTTAACAAATATACTACATATGAACCTGGTCCGCTCAATAGTTGTTGAGCGAAGCGCTCACTATGAGGTAGAAGCTTAGCTCATTTCCAAGGGAAACAGTCCGGTCCCACCTTTTCTTTGTGTGATTTGGTTGGTCATATCGCCTCGATCCTGGCGATCTTATTGGTTAAAATACTGTCTGGCAACTGGTCGACGGTTGAACGTCGGATAACTGCGCCGCCCGCGCCATTTAGGGGGCGGAGCCGGCTGGTAGCTGCCTTTCACGAGGAACCAACTGTCTTGATAACCGTACCTTACCGGTAGTAAACTGTACCTCGGTAACTGCCTCTTGAAGACATTATCCCCCCCCCCCCCCCCTTGTCATCTCATATCGAACCAAACTCTCAAATTCATCATACCAGACAGACATTATGGTTACCGTTGCTAGAAACACGTCCAAACAGACACTTACTGTTGTGGATAACCGCACTGGTAAATCGTATGAGTTGCCTATTACTAATAACGCCATCTTGGCGACGGACATCAAGAAGATCAAGGCGGCCCGCGGCGATGATCGCCCGGAGGACGAGACCGAGCAAGGTCTTCGCGTCTATGACGAGGGCTTCATGAACACCGCAGTGATTTCCAGCAGGATCGCCTATATCGACGGCCAGAAGGGCATCCTCCGGTACCGCGGATACCCCATCCAGCAGCTGGTCGACAAGTCTCACTTCCTGGAGACGGCCTTCCTGCTCATCTACGGCGAGCTGCCCACCACGTCGCAGTACAACAGGTGGCAGGACGAGGTCATGCACCACACCTACATCCACAGCGACATCGAGGGCATGTTCAAGTCGTTCCGCTACGACACGCACCCCATGGCCATGCTGCAGGCCTCCTTCTCCTCGCTCGGCGCCTTCGCGCCCGAGGCGAACCCCAGCCTGCAGGGCCAGAAGCTGTACACCAACGCCGCGTCCGGGGACCTGAACGCCCTCCAGATGCTGGACAAGCAGATCCTCCGCATCATCGGCAAGGCGCCCACGCTGGCCGCCGCCTCGTACCGCATGCGCCAGGGCAGGCCCTTCAACCGCCCCGCCCAGGGCCTCAGCTACACGGGCAACTTCCTGTACCTGCTCGACCACCTGAGCGGCCACGAGTACCAGCCGCACCCGGTGCTGGAGCGCGCCCTCGACGCCCTGTTCATCATCCACGCCGACCACGAGGTCAACTGCTCCACGGCCACGGTGCTGCAGGTCGGCTCGAGCCTCGTCGACCCCTACAGCGTCGTGTCGGCCGGCTGCGCCGCCCTCTACGGGCCGAGCCACGGCGGCGCCAGCGAGAGCGCCATCCGCATGCTGATGGAGATCGGCAGCCCGGAGAACGTGCCCGCCTTCATGGAGAAGGTCGAGCGGCGCGAGCGCGTGCTCGTCGGCTTCGGCCACCGCGTCTACAAGAACGTCGACCCCCGCTCGACCGCCATCCGGAAGCTCGCCGACGAGGTCTTCGCCGTCACCGGCCGGAACCAGCTGCTCGACACGGCGCTGGAGCTCGCCCGGTACGCCCGCGAGAGCGAGTTCATGACCAAGCGCAACCTCTACCCCAACGTCGACTTCTACTCCGGCCTCATCTACCAGGCCATGGGCTTCCCCCTCGACTTCTACCCCGTCCTGTTCGCCGTGCCGCGCTGCGTCGGCTGGCTGGCCCACTGGAGGCAGCAGATGCTGCAGAAGGGCGGCGTCAAGATCTGGCGGCCCCGGCAGCTGTACGTCGGCGAGGGGGAGAGGGACTACGTCGAGTCGAGCAAGAGGCAGGAGGCGCAGAACAAATCGGTATTCGACGAACCCGTGCCTGTTGGTCACGGCGGCGACAGCAAGAGGAACGAGCTCGCGACGTTCAAGGACGAGATGGGCCACGCTTGGAGGGGACGTTCGAAGCTTTGAGACTGGCGGCGACGGTTTTGGGATTGGTAGCGCATGGATCACGGATGTCGTGTGTTGGTGAAAAGGCACGCATGTTTCGATTAGACTGTTGCAATACGACCACAACTCTTTCTCACTTTGCCCCGTTCCTTTGGGCCACGTCCCTCACCACGGCTTCAAGTTCCTTCTCGGTCATGGTCTTCAGGCCGACCTTGTCGTTCCAGCTCATCTCCTGAAAGCTCTCGCTTCCTCCGTACCCCTTGCCGTACATCATCTGGTAGTAGAACTGCATCATGGCCGACGTGTCGCCCTTGGCCAGCTTGGCTTTCGCGTCTTGGAAAAGCTCTTCGACGTCGTAATGTTCCTCGGCGAAGGTCAGGCCCGTGACCTTTTCGGCCATCTTCGTCATCTGCTTCTCGGTGACGGCCGCCGAGTGGATGTACACGGCCTTGTTCTCCGCCTCCGTGTACAGCCCCTTCTCATCGCGAAGAATCTTGGCCACTGTCTCGGCAATGTCGGCAAGCCTGGTCGTCCCGACCAGGTTGTCTCCCCCGTTGTGGTACCTCGCCGTCCGGGTCCGAAAGTCCGGACCCAATCCGCCAAAGCCGAGAACGAGAGGGAAGAAGGGCCCGTTGTTTATGCTCGACCAGGTCACTTTGCCGCCGGCCTTGGAGACCTGCTCGACGAGGTAGCGGCGCGTGCGGACCTTGCCGGTGACGATGGGGAGGCCCTCGGCAAGGGGCGATTCGAGGTTGGTGCTGAACTCGGAGGGGAAGATGCGCTTGACGCCGGCGGCGACGGCAGCATCGATCCACGTCTTCTGCTCCTCGAAAACGATGGGGTCCGGCGCCGCCGAAATGACTACGTCATGGCTTTTGAATGCGGAAGCGAGGACGGCGTGGTCGCCCATATTGAGCTTGACGGACTCGCATCCCGCCGGCGCCGTCTTTTCAGAATCGGCACGCTGAACGGCAGTGACCGCGAAGCTAGACTCGAGCAGAGCCTTGGCTATAACAGAGCCCAGTTGACCCGTTGCCTGAATGATGTTAATGGTGGCGCCATGGGCAGCGACGGGATGGAATTTCGTGTACTGACGCCAATGACCGCAACCTTTCGAACCGTAGAGTTCATCCTGTTGATTTGTATCGCTGCAACTTTTTAAGTGTGAACTTTATTTATGACAATTGTTTCGTTACTAGGGCACATGAAGGTCACAGTAGTGGTGACAGTTTCTGGGGTCGGTGAGAGCAAGGCACGGATCTTCCCAGAAACTCCATACCCGTCCCTGGACTTTATGTATGACTTTATCTATGACGACATTTCCTCGAGCTAGATGCGACCACTTTAAAACCTCCACTTCCGACATGAAACGCCCGAACCGGACGCCGAACCGGACGCCGAACCGGCCGGAAGTCGCCCATCATTGATAAGCTCGTACATACATGCGACGGTCCGCAGTGCTGATGAGAAATTTCTTCATCTTCTACCCCAGAACTTGCAGACGATGCCGGCCACCGTATGAGTGGCCGTTGCCGCCGTCGGCAACTGGTCCTCGCTGGACATATGTTTAGCTTAGTCTTCCGGCATCATCCCCCCCTTGGAAGCCTGGCGAACCGAGACGGTAGCTGAGTGTGTTTCTAGGCACTATCTGAACAGCACGCTTCGCAATCCCATCTAAGATTCGGGGCATCGTGAAAAAGTCATAGGCGTCGTTGGGGAAGATAAAGAACTCATCAGAATTGAGACCGAAAGGCTCCTCAATGCTGGCGACATCTTCGGCATCAAGAGCCGCGCGAGAGTTGCCGCGGTGCCGGCCTTTACCGAACGAGAATAAAACCTCCGATTGTCGTGCGGACATTGAAGGTATCACGGTTACTATTCGGAGCAGCGATGAGCAGCATTATCAAAGCCTAGAAGTCCAAGAGTGAGATTGAATCATGAGAAACCACATCAACATCAGACGGGCGGAAAGACATGCCAGCCCACATTGGAGTCCTCTTCAAGGACTTCGAGGACATTCCAGCTGGTCCCTCATCCGTTGACGTCTTTTGTTTTTGCGACGTCGGCTGGTGATGGTTAACGTAGGTTATGCAGAGGTTGTTGAGTTTCCAGTGGCCAGCCAGACACGCCGCTTCGAGACCGACACCGAGACCCGGGCACAGAGAATCTGTGTCTCCTCGGAGCGGTATGCTTTCAGCTGACCAACTGCTATGCTCTTCGGCCGGTGAGATGCATGAAGAGACATTGCCAAAGGTAAGCATATCAGAAGGAATTCTCACCTCGCTTGGGACGTAGTAATTGTCTGGGAAGTGGGATGCGAGTCATGTCATGGAATCCATACACCGGCTCACCAATGCCGACCTCCCCACACGCCTGGCATTCTGAGAAGCTGAGTAATCCTCGACTGGGAATCGTATAATTGAATGCGTATTCCTGCTTTGCGGAGATGGCTATACTTCGAGGATATGCTCATTCGAGTGGGCCTCCCAGCGAAGGGGCTGGATTGACTCGTCACGAGGCGTCAAAGTGGCACCCATCAAACATGCTGCAGGCTTTGTTGGTACGACGGAGCCCGGTTTCGCGCCGGGCGTCGTCCTGATCATCTGGCCCTGGTACAAAAGCGGTCTGGAGGACGCATGTGGAATTCGGCGGGTGGAGATGGCCCTTCGTCGCTAGGTAGCCGGGCCAGCATCTCGGCCTTCACTTTGCTCGGATTTGCGGCTGTAAGTCTGCAGAAAACAATGCCACTTTTGTCTTTTCTTTGCTTTTTTTCTTTTTCTTTTTGGCGTTCTATTTTGTCTTTTCCCCCCTTTTCCCCTTTCTCTCTTTTTTTTTCTTCCCCTTTTTTTTTGTATTTTGTAATATTATCCTGTCTTTTCTTCTTCTTCTTATCTTTGTGTATTCTTTCTTCTTCCTTTCCCCTTTATTCTCCTCTTGTTCTTTCTTTTTTGGCGAGTTGGAGAAGCTGACAAGAGGAAACGAGTCATGCTCGCCCTCGGCAACTGGGCTCCTCGGGGACTCGGAGATTTTATATCCTTGGCTACTTGTAGACCACTGGTGCAGATATCACGATAGAGCGGGCTGAGGCCAAGTTGCTTCCGGTCATTGTTGGCTCTTCAAGGCTTTCTTGCATATACCTCTGTCCCGTGCAGACGACACTCCAGCTCAGCTTTTGGGTTTCGGAGCTTTTTCCGAGTTGCTGGGACTGGGTGTGACCATCTGCGCTGCAATGCACGTTATGGTTCTGAGATGCAGTTTCTAGATCGCCAATGCTACTCCGTCGGATCACTACTTTAATTTCACCTAGGCTCTCCCCTGATGTCCATTGCGTAGTAACACCTTTCCATCTGCCAATTTCACATAGGACATGAACTTGAATGAGGACATTGTCCCCGAATTCGACCAGCAAGATGCCATCTGCACAGAACCGCCAACTAGTCTAGGTAATCCGAGGCAGACAACCCTGGAAACTCGCCACGGCTTGCCGGTGGCTCGGATGGTGGGGGCGGGTCCGGGTCTGTGCAAATTTTGCAGATCTACGATGGTACAAGATAATAAACCTGATCCGATCCACCTACGGAGTATTCGTATATGCTCGCGGTTGTGCCTGTATTCCTTTTTCACGTCCTGGACGATGCCGCGATGTCACCTGCCTCGATAACTGGCTGCTTCGTACGTCGTGGACTCGCAATCATGACGGCCTCGAGGCGGACAGATGACGAATGCTTTGTCACGACGGCAAAGCACCGGGGTCACTTGAATGACAGACCTTGGAAGGAGTCGAAAAGCAACGGCTCCAGGCCCCCACCTATGGGACCCCCCTCCCATGGTTGCAGACATCTTATCTGATCAAAAGATCATGACGTGCCACCCGCGCGGTTCCCGCGTAGGGACCGGTCTTTGGTCTTTGAGGAGCCTTTCCCGTCCAGGATCTGCGCCTGGGCCGAAGGCGGAGATCCACAGGATGCGCCAAGCATCTTCTGGAACCCTTGCGTGTCTGGTTCGGATACACCCTAATTGCAACCTTGGGTGGCGGATCACCGTTTCATTTGCTGATGTGGGAAAGTAAGCGTCCGCTTAATATACGAGTTATATCAGCGAAGAAGAAACAAAACCCAGAGGAGGGAACCGACCCCCCCTCGGCCTTCGTCCGCGTGATCATGTCACGGGTGAGGAGCAGAGGCGCAGATAGCCGCCCTTTGCGTCTGTTCCCCCCCGACCTCCCTGATTGGACTCGGGAGAGCTGCAATCATGGCATGTTATCCTCCGCACCTGCCCATTAGGCAATGGTTGGTTTGGATACCGCCTACAGGGACCCTTTAGCGAGCTCGTCGAGACGTCCAACGGTTGCAACGACGTTCCCAAAGCGGCAAAAGACCCGTGCCGCGGCCAGCGATGGTGCCCGATGCGGAAGCCAACCGACCCCGCGTTGTCAATTAGTCTTTTTTTTCATTCCGTACCGGTAGTCATCTGCCGGCTACTAAAGATGAGGATGCGCCGCGTACCAGAGGGTGAAGATCTCCAAAGCATATGTGCCAACGTTGATCCTCGATACTACGTCTTTAAACCCCCCCCCAAGATACCGCTTCTTCAAAACGCTCAAGCCCAAAATCATTCTTCTTCCAAAACGTCAATCAAGCATCATGAAGGCCCCGTCAGTTCTCCTCGCCCTCCTCGCCACCGGGGTCGCCGCCGGCGACTTCAGCAAGAGCTGCGTGGACGAGCACATCGACCCCTCGACCGAGGTCCTGACCGCGAGCTGCAACACGGGTGACGGCAAAGGCACCATGAAGTCGACCTCCCTCGACCTCAACAGCTGCTTTGCGTATGTGGGCGACTCGATCAAGGTACGTAAAGACCGGCACATCACAACAGTTGGGCCCCGATAATCTCGGACCAAAACTTCAAAACGCACCATGAAATCCATGCGGCTTGAGGTCCTCCCCGCTGACTTGAGATTGCTTCGGGAAATGCAGTGGTCCAGTACAGGAAACTTGGGCGAGGCGTGCAGCGAATGCGTCGTCTACCGCCTGCCCGACCCCGTGCTCGGCCCGATCTACGGAACCACCCGGGTATGGCTCAACTGCTCATGCAGCGGAAAGGAAGCCTCGGTCAACCTCGGTAAGTCCCTGTGCATCCTTCTGGATTCGTATCCGTCCCCCTGTGGGAATTCTCGAGATGCGTGAGATTCGCCTGCTGACGTGGTTTCGGGCACGTAGACCTCACGTCAATGTCGAACAGCTACGGGACTTTGAGCTGCACTTCATGAAGCCGGAGAGCGCGGGTGATTTTAATGATTTAGATTTATGAGACTTAATGTGGAATTGACTTATGAGCCGATTTGGTACTTGGTTCGCTGCCCTTTGACCCGGCTGTGATGGTGACTAGCCCAACGACTCACTCAGTCAAGGAGGGTGTGTATATGTCAAAATGAACGTGGAGCCAACGGATGTAAGCGATACTTCAGTCCACGTCCGTTGCCCTTTGGGAGGATTATGAATTGCCAGGGCACTGATTGTAGCTTTGGTCTCAACAAGGCCGACTTGCTCGGATTGACCAACGATTGCTTAGCCTCAACCATCAAGATGTCACAGCGAAGCAAATGGAAAACACTGTGAGATTTGATTCATTCCAGGGAAACGCTGCACATACGCATGCACAAATATGGCATACACAACTCCAAGGCGGCACGCGTGATAATCAGCACGTGAATGTGTTGGCATAAAGTACAAGCCTCGATTGATGGGGTATTTCGTTCAGAGAGGCTTCACTCATTAGCGAAACATAAAGTAATTATTAGTATAACTGTAGTTATTAAAGGCGAGATATCTTGTATTAATAGACGCGTATATCACTATATTACTGTTTACACTTATAGGGTATAAATAGTAGTGTGGTAAAGTGTGTTATATTTAGAGGAAGTAGGTAGCTACTAGTAGACTATTTACTAGTAGTAGGGGATTCTACTATAGGCAGTGAGTTATATAACTTCTAATAACTTACTGTCCCCCTCTATATACTAACACTAGTAACTTTTTCTTTTTATAAAAATAGCTACTACCCCCTTTTCTTTTAAAACGCTTAAAAATATAATAAAAATAAGAGCTTAAAAAGTATTACACTTCTTTAGGTTATATACCTAGAAAAACTTATCCCTTTATAATTAATTAGTAGGTCTTTAGTGTAGTCTTATATCTTCTTAATTATAAGGCGTTTCTCTTTAGCTATAGCTATTAGAGGTATATTTACTTATTAGAAGGACTTATCTACTATTAGCTAGTGCCCTATAAATAATATATATTCTCCTATATCTATCCCTTATATCTATATCTATACCTATCTATCCTTATATTTATACTTATATAACCTATCCTTTTATATATATCTTTATCTTATTAGTTATAATAAGGTTTTTAAGAGTACAGTTTAGAGATAACTTAGTAAGCCTATTTACTAGGTTGTCTTCTCTACTAATCTATTACACTTTATAGAGCTCTCTTCTTTTATATAACTAGTAGAGGGCTATAATATTAATTATTAGGTGCTTCTTTTATATAGTACTAAGTTTAATAAGGTATTTATAAAGGAAGTATAAGTCTGTAAGTGTAACTATAGGGATTATAGGTACTTCTAGCTTATTATTACAGTTAGATATCTAATAGTAGGGTTTCTATTAAAAGTATAGCTAGAGTTAATATTTAGGTAATAGTATTATTAGCTTACTAGTCTTATTAATTACTTAGTAATTAGTTAAATAGTTAAAGGTTATAAGGATAGCTTATATAGCTTCTTATAAAATAAAATATAAGTTAGATATTAAAAGGTATTTAGAGAATATATTATAAGTTAATTACTAAAAAGCTATAGGAGTTTATCCTAAGTCCTAGACTTAGTCTGTTCTATATATAAGTTCTAATATCTAGTAGCCTTCTTTAAAGCCTTATTCCTATTAGTTATAATTACTTTCTTTTTTTAGTAACTGCTTAGTAGGCCTTAGTAATTAATTAGTAGATCTTAATAATTAATTAGTAGATCCTATAGAATAATTACTTTATCTTATTATTATATAACTTATCTATAGTTCTTTTATTCTATAAAAAGTTAACCTTTTATTAGTGTATAAGATATTATACTACTTATACTTCTAGGTTCTAGTAGGGCTATTTATTACTTATAGTTTTATTAGGTTATAATATTAGGTCTCCTCTCTTAAAGGTCTTACCCTTAAGACTAATAAGTAGGTTATATACTTTAGGTAGAGGGTTTCTATAGTTTTCTTTCTTATAACTATTTTATTAATACTATATTAGATTCTTTATTAAGGCTATTATTATCTACCCTTTATTATAAGCGTTATATATTATAGATCTTTTAGTTTAGCTATAAAGTTATACTATATTCTTACTACTATAGTAAGGGGGTTTATTATAAGATATTATTAGGTAGTAAGGTTTATAGTAAGTATACTTATTTAAATTATTTATATAATACTACTTAAGATACTATTTATTTTTATAGGTTTTCTTATTATTTCTTCCTTTAGTTAGATTTACTAACTTAGTAGTAGTTAATTAGTTATTAGATAAGGTTAGTTATTTAGATAGAGAGGAACAGTCTAAAGAGGTTATTCTTTATTAAAGAGCTGCTACGTTAAGAAAAGCTTAAGTAGAAATAGATATATTACTTATAAAGTTAGATTGTATTTAATAAATAAAAAGAATAGTATTTAAAAAGGGTAATATAGTGTTATCCTTTATAAAAGAGGGTTCTATAGAAGAGTCTTTAGTAGTTAGGGAGGTTTAATCTATAGGTAGTTTTAGTATAGTGGATTTATTAGGGGTTCTTTTAAAATTTAATCTAAGCAATTTATTTTAGTAGTCTTTAGATATTTCTAAGGGGATAGGTTCTTAATTACTAGTTAGTGTTTCTAAGTAAATAAGAGGGTTTTTATCTTATAGTTATTCTATTTATTAGAGTCTAATTATTAGTTCTAGTTAAATAATTTATTTCCTATCCTTATATCTTTCTTATTATCTTAGTTTATTTAGGTTAGTTATAACTAGGTTTTACTTATACTATTAGGTCTAGTACTGCTTAAGTACTTCTAGTATATAGCTTAGATTTAATACTAGTTCCTATATATTATCTTTATATCTATATCCTTTCTATTTAATAAGGTACTAAGTTTTATTATTATTATAGTTAATATAGTTAATAATTCTTTTAACTTTATATTTTAGTTTATTAGTATTAATAATAATAGGGTCTTTAGTAGTTAATCCCTATAGTACTAGTTCTAGTAGTATAATATAGAATACTAGGTATATTTTTATTATATCTAGTAAGTCTAGTTTATAATTAATATTTAAGACTTTTCTAAGGATTTTAAAGGGTCTAAGTTTCTTATAGTTAAGTTTATTACTTAGTTGTTTTATTTTAATATTTTATTAGAGAAGATAGGTGCTATCTCCTTTTTTAAAGGTTAGCCCTTTAACCCTTAAATTATTAGTGTATCTTCTTATTTATTTTCTAACGAATTTAAGATTATTAGTAGCTTTAGCTTAGATTTCTTAAAGTTTATTAGTTTCTACTATAGCTTTTAAAGCTTATAGTCCTTTATATAGTTATTAATAAGCAGTTAGTTTAAATCTATAGTTTAGATAGAATAGTAATTATTATATACTTTCTCTAATAGTACTGTTATAAGTAAATTAGGCTAGTAGTAGTAGTAGTACCTAATTATTTTAATTATAGTTAATATAGTATTATAGGTACTACTCTAGTATCTAATTAATTTATTTAGTTTATCTATTAGTCTATAGGTAGAAAGAACGTTATTAGGTATTATTTACTGTATTAAGATATTAAGATACGGTACAGGCCAGAGGTGCTGCGTATTGGGTTTTACATACTGTAATTACATTTACTAGGTGAACTGCACTAGACCGCTTATAGGGGTTTAGAGCAATTATATTTATTAATAGGTAGAAAGAGGTTAACAGCTTATAATTAGCTCCTAGTTATAAAATTAAGGATTTCTAAAACTTAGATATAAATAACTTATCTCTATTTAATATAATTTTTTTTAATAGTCTGTAGTTACTAATAATATATTTAAAAAATATATATACTAGTTCTTTTATAGTACTTAATTCTTTATATAGAATAAAGTATATATATTTTATAAGTCTATTTATAATTATAAGTATACTGTTAAAGTATACCTTTATAAGGGGTTCTTTTAACTTTAGTAGTTTAATAATAAAGTCTAGAGATATTAAGTACTATACTTTTAGTAGTACTAGTAGTAGTTAGATATATCTATATAGCTTATAAGGGCTGTTCTTACTTTTCTTATAGAGGTTATAGTCCTTAATTACTAAAGCTACTTATTTTTATATAATACGTTTATTATAGTATTACTTAATCCTTTTATAGGTCTTTATAACTCCTTAATATCTATATACCTTAGCTTTATATATCTTATATATCTAGTTATCTATTATTTTACTAGTTATACTAGTATTAATATATATACTAATTATAATAAGTTTTTAAGCTAGTACTATTTTACTGTTATTATTATACTTAAGGATAACCCTTATTTCCTTTAGTACTTAGACTTTATAGTTTATTTTTTTATTAAGAGTGTTAGCTCTTCTATTTTCTATTCCTTTATAATAGATAATTTTAAAGTAGTATTCTAATAGGAATTCTAACTATTAGATATATCTTTTATTAAGAATTTTAGATATTATAAAGTATATAAGGTTCTTATAATTTAAGTAGATAATAACTTAATATTTAGTTCCTAATAGGTAGTATCTTTATTCTTAGAATATATAAATTATTACTATAAGTTCTTTATTATAGATTTAATAATTTAATTTTAGTCTAGCTAATACTTTAAAAAAGAATATATAGGGGTGTAGTTTCTTTTATTTATTCTATTATTCTAGTTATCTACCTATAGTAAAATCTAAAGCGTCTACTTTAACTTTAAATTATTTATTTAGGTTAAGTATTATAAGAACTAGCTTAGTTATAATAAGTCCCTTAAGTTTATTAAATAATTATTAGTATTATTCTATCTATTTAAATTAGGTATCTTTTTATATAAGTTTCTATATTAGTTATATAATATTACTAAAATTCCTAATAAATTTATAGTAGAAATTAATAAATCTTAAGAAGGATTATATATCCTTTATATTTATTAGGATAGGCTATTCCTTAATAGCTTTTATCTTTTTATCTTATATTTATACTTTACTTAAGGTAATAGTATATTTAAGATAGTCTACCTTTTAAGTATAGAATTTACTTTTTTCTAGCTTAACTAAAAGCTTTACTTTTTATAGTTTATTAAGTACCTAGTGTATATATTCTTTATATTTTATAAGGTTCTTAAAGAATATAAGGATATTATTAAAGTAGTAGATAATAAAGACGTCTAGCTTTTCTTATAAGATATAGTTAATTATTATTTAGAATATTATAGGTGTATTAGTAAGTTTAAAAAGTATAATAAGTGTTTTAAATAAGCCTTATTATATCCTAAACACTGTTTTCTATTTATCTCCTTCCTTAATATAAATTAGGTTATAGGCTCCCTTAAGGTTAAGTGCTATAAACTATTCTACTCTATATAGGAGGTTCTATAGCTTAATTATAAGTAGTAGTAGGTAGCTGTTTTTTTTAGTAATATTATTAAGTTTTTAGTAGTTAATATATAGTTATAGTTCTTTATTCTTTTTAAGAATAAATAGGATTAGGTATCCTATTAGTAATTCTAATAGTCTAATATAGCCTCTTATTAGGCTCTTATCTAGCTATTTATTAAATGTTTTTCTTTTTATTAGGTTAAGTGTATAAATAGGTTCTAGCTTTAGTATTTTCTTTTTAAGCAGTTATATTTTATAGTCCTATAGACTATACTTAAGTAATTCTATTTCTAAGTCTTTAGTAAATAGTTTTATATATCTATAGTATTCTAGAGGTACTATATTAAGACGGTTTTTTTTTAAAACCTTTATATCTTATTTCTATATTATTTCTTTAATAGTTACTATAAATATAAGTTACTAGTCTCTTATAGGCTTAATCCTCCTAATATATATAATATATTTCTTTAGTTACTTAGATTTACTTAGGGGTTATAGCGTATAACACTACCTTATAGCTAAATCTCTCTACTAAAGTTAGCCTATTCTCTAGTTAATATCTAGGTTATTTTTTACTAACTAGAGTATCCTAAGGATAATATTATATTACCCTATAGCTATTATATTAAAGACTAGTTATTTATAATAATTTTAAATCTCTATTATAAGGGGTTATATTTTTTTATTAATAGTTCTTTTACTATATATAAATACTTCTCTTTTAATAGTTTATAGGTTATATATAATATTTTTATTTTTCTACTTAATTCTTTACTAATTTACTAGTTATAGTAAAATTAGGTTTACTTAAGCTTTACTGTTAACTATAACTTTAGTAGGCTATCTATTAAGTTAGACTATAAGTA
>MU843024.1:14889-67943 GCA_030867305.1 Colletotrichum zoysiae | reverse complement strand
AAGAAAAAGAAACTAATATAAATAAAGAGGATATAATATCTATTAGTAGTAATAATACTAATAGTACTACTTTTATTAGTTAGTATTATTATTATTATTATTATTTAAATAGGTTCTATAAAATATTAGTTTTATTAGTTTTATTAGTTTTATTAACTTTTATACTATAATAGTTATTAGCTTTTATTAGTTATATTCTAAATAATATTAAGGTTTTTTTATTATAAAGTAATTACTTTATAATAGTACTTAAATTATACTTATAATAATTATATTTTCTTAAAACTATTTATTATTTATATTACTATTAAAGTCTTCTTATTAAAACTTCTAATAGAAAGACTTAGAAGGTAATTACTTTATAATATTCTAATAAAATAGTAACTTTTCTTAAGAAAATATATTAGATATATATATATATAATAATTAGTTAACTACTTATATATATTTTTAATATATTTAAATTAATTACCTTATATATTATGTATTATAATATAAAAATATAAATATAAATATATATATTTATATTTATATTTTATTTTACTTATAAAAAATATAAATATAAATATATATATTTTATTTTTCTTAAAAAATATAAAAATATAAATATATGTATTTATATTTTTGTATTTTGTATTTTTTTAATACTCTACTTATTAGGTTATAATATATAATATCTTAACAGTTATTAGTAGTAGCAGTATATTTATAAATATAACTTATTTTTTATTAAAATAACTTAGGTGTGTATACCGACTAAGGTAGATAAATATTAGGTGGTAACTAGGATGTAGTAGTAGTAAAGCTATGATGGCGGTGGTTATGGTGGGTTATGGTCCTAATAACCGCACTCTTGAACTCTGTCCCTATTAACCTTGCGTGGGAGTTTCAACATTCTTTGCTTTTTTGTAGGTAGTGTTAATTATACAACAGCTGTATAACATAAAGCGCAACAGCAAAAAGAGGGCACTCCAAAAGCACTGCTATGATTTTGAGTCTCCTCAAGCCTCACAGCATCGATCACTTCATATTTGGAACAACGTTGTGGGTGTCACAGGTGGCTCACTACCCGCACAGTATTTCGTAAAATTATTAGGTATTTCTTCTCGGCATCGTCTCGTATGTAGATTCTAGATAGATAAAGGCTTCGATTTGTCACACGTCACGAGATGGGTATTTGGCACTCATAACCCAGTGTTGTCAAGTCTTAGTGAGAACACAAAACATTCTCAGTATTTCACATGCGCATCCCTTTTTGCAGGCGCTGACACTAACTTGAAAGCTGTTATACCTTCCCCGGTCTTGGCATGCTGCATTCTTGTCCACCCTAAAGAGCATTTTGAGACAGGGTGATAATTGGAAGCTACCTGAATACCGCTCACGTCTTGATCTAGGTATATTGCTGAATGAAGCATTTGACTTTGCAAAGACGCCTTCGGATTAATGATTTAGCCTGGATGAGGTGGGTTTGTACTCTGTGTTTCTCAACATTGTTGCTATCCGCATACCATACCGGAACAACACACCGCGTTTTCAGCTGCCAGTAGTTGCCTGTATTTCAACAGTCACAGATAATTTAGGGCGTGGAGCGCCTGGGAGGAGTGTTATCGCTCTGGGTTTGTTGGACCAGCTGTATTTGCAAAGCGTATCAACGGAAAAAACCATAAAGATAACAGAGAGAAGAAGTCAAGATCACGACAGAAAGTGAGTACACGCTTGAAACTGGTAACCATTTTGGCTCGCTCCTTCTTATACAACCAAAGCACGTGAATAGCGTTCTAGGCCTCAACACCCAACGCTAATACCTCGCTTCTCGTCGCCACGTAAAAGGGACTGTCTTTTCCAACAGCTTCTTCTTCCAGACGCAAGCCGGCCAACGCCAACTCATGCCCTTTCTCCGGCTTCTTCAGGTCAAAGGCTTTACGCGCGGCCGCGATGTACATGGTAGACACTTCACGGCCACGGATCGCCTCCGCTTCGTAAGCATCCAGGAGCGCCAACATCATCTCGAACTCGTCATTCGGGTCCTCCGAGGCGGCCTCGGCGAAGCGCTCTAGCCGGCTCTTGATGTCCGCCCTCCGGGCCTCACCGGCCTTGAAGCTGGCAGGGTTGCAGGCGGAGCAACCGCAGACGAAGCCGTAACCGTCATGCAGTGCGCTCTGCCGCGAATCCCGCAGGCCCAAGTGCTCGTCGAGGTACGAGATGGTGATCTCCTCGTCCTTGCCGATGTCCCTGGTCGCATGGATGGTAAACGCATTCATTGTCTGATTAAAATTCCCCTGCGAGTTGGGCACGCATGAGTGGTTGAGTCGGGCGACCTGGGGGAAGAGGGCTTGGATCTGGTTGCCGATGTTGAAGTTGTTGTTGCGGAAGACGTTGAGGATTGTGTGATTGGAGACTGTACTCCGCGGAGCAGACTTGCTTCGCCATACGGACTCTAGCCAGCTAAAAACACTTGATTTGCTGGGGTTGGTCGACAGTGATAGGAGTGACTTCCGGCCAGCTGTTGAGAGAAGGTGAGCTTGTTGGAGAATAGAACCGCTATCTGATGATGAGATTGTGAGCAGGGCCTTGTCAGTGAGAATCCTTTGGCCTCTGGGGATGTGTTTTGATGCAAACACACCGAGGCCCTTGCCGGCCGCTTGACGAATCGCGAACATGACGGGAAACTGTTATCTGGTAGTAGGGCACTTTTGGTTGTAAAGGTCTCTTCCCCCTGACTGGGGAAAATATTTCGTCGGCTGCCCTGCGATAAGGCCTAAAGGGGTAAGGGGGCGTCTGCGGAGATTGCCGCTTGTACGGACGCCAGAACGCCAAGTGTCTTTATTTATTCTTGTTAGTGTTTCAGAAGTAAATACTCAAACATAATTATGTATTGACACTCGCCATCTTAGATTTCAAGTCTCTTATACAGACAGAGCAGTTTGTTGTCATGGAGGAGATACGTCTCTGATTGGTGTTCCCCGCAATTAGCTTACAGAGTTCATTTGCTCCTGATGCGAATATGATGGTGTTGGCTGTTGCATTTCATGGAGCAAAGGGCCAACGCATAGATGTATTGAGAGTTCATGTTTCTTACAAAATACAATAGTATACAGTGAGATCTGGGATTCCAACTCTTTGTATATATGCTTTTGTTGAAAGAAGACATTTGTCGTGGCAGCAACCTATTATTCTCACTGGTAAGAATTAAATGGCAACTGGATGCAAAGTAGCAGGGCAGTGCCAACAAGTGCTGTGTTGGACATTACACTGTGCTAGGCTGGAAGGAATTTAACCAACAACTTGCCAGCCAGGACATTTGGTACCAACTCAACCTCTCATCAACATGGCTATTCAAATCGTCTCCGACTTGCACCTAGAAGCCCCGAAAGCCTACGATATTTTCGAAATCACCCCGCGAGCACCTTATTTGGGACTGCTCGGCGATATAGGCAATGTTGCAGCCCACAAAGATGATTTTCTCAGCTCTCTGAGGCAGCAGCTCCGGCAATTTCGCGCTGTACTATTTGTGCCTGGAAACCATGAGGCCTACCGGTCCAGCTGGCCTGAGACCCTCAAGATACTTCACGATTTCGAAGAAAAAGTCAAAGACGATGCCTCCTTGGGGATATTTGCTCTACTCGACCGCTCTAGCTTCAGGGTTCCAGACTCTAAGGTCGTCATCTTAGGCTGCAGCTTATTCTCCTTGATCCCACCGCAAAGTGCAGATTCGGTCAGCATGGGACTCAATGACTTTTTCCAGATAAACGACTGGGAAGTGGGCTTGCATAACGAGGCACACACTCGAGACCTTGCATGGCTCAATGCTCAGGTCACAGAACTCGGCCATTCTGACGTCAATATCATCATCTTTTCTCACTGGAGCCCTTCAAGAGATGGCCGCGCTAGTGATCCAAGGCATGCGCAAAGCTCAATCACCAGTGGCTTTGCGACGGATTTGTCAGGGGAAGTGTGCTACAACAGCAGCAGCGTCAAGATATGGGCATTTGGTCACACGCATTACAACTGCGACTTCACAGTGAAGCGAGAAGGCCACGCCGAGCCTTTGAGACTAGTTGCAAACCAACGAGGATACTACTCCGCACAAGCCACAGGGTATGATGGGGACAAGGTCATTGAATTGTAAAGAGACAGACTAGGTTCAAGCGATGCCGCCGCTGTCCCTCCGTCATCATGACCAAGGATAGAAACTGACAGCGACGGTTGAGGAAAAGCGGGATTCTGGGTCAAATGTGAGGCTGATGTGGTTTGTGGTTCGAGGTCCTCAAGAGTTGAAGATGGCAAGTGAGCTTCAAGAGCCTGCAAACAAGGACCTTCTCCACTAACCGCTGCTGAACAATCACAATCCTAGGTACGTACCTAGGCATCCTACGGTGTACATGGGCTAATTCTGTCGTCCAACCAAATCTAGCTAGCCACTAATAGTATTTCCTTCAGCCGCCAGAGCAGCAAGTCAGTCCCCGAGACGATCTCATTGTTCCTTTCTGCCACAAAAAGAACGTCGAGACTCAACGGAATATCAAGGCAACACCAACATTGTTTACGATATGCGCGATCTTTCCGAGCATCTTGTGGCTTCACTCGCATCGACTCTCAATGTATCGAAGATTCCCTGTGTTCTTTGGGGCCACTATTTGCTCCAAGTACACGGTGTGCCTTCTATCATAGGGGTGTGTTCACCTCCTCCAGTTCCATTGTCAGTTCCAATACTAACTCAACAAAGTCAATAGACTTTGTCATTCCAGACCACTTATTGGCAATTGGCATAACTGCTTTCTCGGCTCTGCCGGGCCTCCCGCCATGCTCGTCTCTAGCAACTTGCCCCTCGAGCTCCCCAGAACGCCCAACACCAGCGCCCGCATTCCATATGCACATTGATGCTTCGGAAGTCACGATAGCGCTTTATCTCCAGTCAGAAACATTGTGGTTTTTGCCAGTATTGGACACCTCCCTTGTGTCCCCGGATCAATCTCAACTGCCATCTTATTTCACCCTTGCTTCCAACCAGGATTCACTGCCTCCTAAGCGACTCGGGCGCGGCTTAGGTTTTTTCAAGGACGAAAAGAGACCCGTTATGGTCCCCAAATCTCACGTACTCCTGGAAGCCTATCTACGACTTTATGCACGCGATTATGGCAGACCTGCGGGTTCCTTTGCCATGGCCATGACAGCATACATGGAATTGTACGTCGATGACGACGGCCTGCTCGACGCAAGCCAGCTTCAAGAGCCCTTGAAAACGCTATACAAGGAGTTGCGTGAGGGCCAAAAGCCTGTTCGACAGTGGGCAAAGGAATTGAGACAGAGCCTTCAGATTCCCGAGGAAGATTCCGAGTCCGATGAGGATATATGGTGAACATGGTTCAAAGTGGCAATCGACTCGTAATGAAGTCTTCCTCACTGAACCGAGGCAATAGGATTGTCTATCCGATAGATCGTCTTTGCTGTGTTGAAGTATCCTTCATACTCGACGATCTCTTCCTCTCCTTTAGCTTCGAAATGGTAATGACCTCCAGCATTCTTTCCTGATGGAGAAAACGCATGTGTGTGCTCTATCCTTAAACCCATCTTGTTGCCTGGATCCACGGAATGTAGTACAGACAAGCCTACGATGGGCGAGTCAAAGTCGTGAAAGGTCAGCCATTCTTCAACCTCCTTCCTGTTTTTGAAAGGAAGATCTTTCTCTGGAGGGAAATCGGGCATGATGTGGTACGTCGCCTTGCCGGCTTTCACCACGAAAGCCCCGCCGAGGCTGACGGTCCTGTCGTCGCCGTACGCCGCATGAAGGCCTTTGCGGATGCACTCGGTGAAGCTCCTTTCGGGCCCCTTCCGCCCTTTCGCCGTGATCTTGAGCACGGGTCCCGGCTCGCCCAGGGACCCGTAGAGATTAACCATCAGGCCGCAGTCCACCGAGGGGCTCGTGTCGACGCGGACGGCCCCCGTGCCGCGCTCGATCCGGATGACCCGGCTCTGGTTGTCGACCCTGTCGACGCCGCCGGACCAGCTGAGGTTCGGCGCGAGCTCGCTGTTCTGCCCGATGACGTGGAAGGGGCCGGCGCCGGCGCCGATGAGGCTGCCTTTCTCGGTGCTCATCTCCATGTGCCTGCCGAGCTCGGGTATGGACCAGATGGCATCCAGCCGGGGACGGGGGAACAGGTTGGGCTGCCCGCCGACGTCTGCGATCTTCTCGTCACCCGACAGGCCCTCGGTGGCCAGGCGGAAGGGTGCGTTCCGCAGGTCGGGGCACCGAACGACGCTGACGGACGCTTGCTCGTAGTTGGCGGCGAGGGGCGCTTTGAGTTGCTCGGCCAACTCCTCTAGGCTCGGCGGTGAGAGGGGGAATTTCTCCATGCGCATCTTGCGCTATGTATTTAATCGTTTGTTGAATTGATGTTCGAAAGCTAGTATTGGGTCCGGGGAAGTGGTTATTGGGGCGAGGTACGTTGCCGCGTTGGCAGAGGTTGGTCTCCTCTCGCAAAGCTCGTCCGTAGTTGGTTGAGCAAAGAGTAGAGGAGATATCTGTTTCGGGCTTGATGACGTGCTAAATGGCGTCCCAGAACGAACCCACCCCGCTTCCGGGCCGTGCAGCCCACTACGCCAACAAACAGGTATTCCGGGTTGCATGCACAAGGAATCTCCCGATGTAGACCGAGGTAATAGGCAAACTTCCTTCGACATAAAGAACATGATAAAGACATTCGAGACAGCGGTGCCGACGGTTGTCACAATGCCGGCAGCTACGGGGCCCCAGAACGTGGGGCACGACGAGCTCTCAACGCAGGAGAGGATGCCAACCGCTAGGACAACTTTCTGATTAAGGCTGGCGGCGAGATGTACACATGCAGGCCTCGGCCACGGTCGGATACAAGGCCAGCGGGTATGTGCGGAAATCGCAAAACAGATTCTGAAGCTGTCCGGCATATGATAATATACTTCGGCGCTAGACAGCATCGGGTTCCAGTGTGTCGGGATTCAACAAGGGCTTGAGCACCAATATCCACGTGTTGCGTGCTACGACAGCCTACACGGCGCCGTCTTGGCAGAAAAGGGCCAGCGCTGAACGAGTACTGTGCTATTTATGCGTGGCGCAGCGGGAACATCGATGACTCGGCATCTACATCCGTAGTTCCCCCCCCCCCGGTGTTGTGCTTGATCGCGCTTGTAGAAGCATATGTGAGTTCCGAGCGATGTACTCCACTAGTCAGCAAAGGGATTTCGGCCAAGTGCGACGACCAAGAGACGCTCATTGCCTCGGAGACGACGTCTGCCAGCCTGGTAGGGGGCTGCAGCACAGGCGAGGCCGAGGTCGTCACGATAACCTCACACACCACTTGGCAGTAACCTTCTATTTTCTATCTGACATTTTTAAAGATATAAGTATCTCTCACATCGGTTCTCCTGACCTGCTGTGCACTTCAAATCATGAGAGAAATCTTCCAGAGTTTGCTGCGTCGAGACATATCATTCGTTGTTTGCGGTTAGCGGAAGAAGCGGTAAAAGGTCGTCAATGTTATTATTCGACGGGTGTTTCTAGGTAATTCAGATGGCGCCGCGGAGCTCCGAACTAGGAAAACAATAATTTCCGCTGCTGTTTGCTCGCCAACCAGTCACATTTTACATCGTCTCATGACCAGTGATAAGTCTTCGTAAAGCCACTCGTTAGTCAAGTCCTACTGCTAGTTCCATTGACACTAAACCTACCTGTAGGTTTCCGTCCCACAATATCTGCAATATGCTGTACGGAAACACCGAGACCCTCGATTTCCCCATCCTGTGACCATGGGAATGTGGGCGGGTTTGAAGCTAATGTCGATATAACTTTTTCGCAACTCAGCTTCATCTTCGTATACCAGTGGCTTGCGTACTTGCGCCACATGTGTTCCTAGACCTAAGACCTAGCCATCAGATCTGGCTATGACCATGACGCTAAGGTCGGCTAAGATCAAGCTAAACCAACACTATGCTGTTAGTAAATCCCAGATCGTGATTAGAGAAAGGCCCCGATCACGCTAGCTATCCTTTGCTGGAATCTGTCTACTGGCATTGGAAACTGAAGCTGATACTAATTCTTTGTAGGAAAGTTCCGGCCTCCCTGCTATCGGTGGCTTGCGTCGTTGCAGTGGCTTGCGCCATACAGATCTGACTACACCTGACCTCGCTCCATGTGCAACCTAGCTGAGCTTAAGCTGCGTCAAAGTTCGAGTCGGCCGAGCATGGGAAGTCTCAGTTGAGTCCAGCTGCTTCCTTACATGTATCTCTGAGATACTAGCTAGCTAGAATTACTCTATTGGCAGTATATAATGCGTGTGTGTCTGCTGCCCCTTACTTTCTCTGCAATACTATCAAGCGGAAGAAAAAAGCAGTCTGAAGCGTCACGCACCAAGCAGCTACCATGTCGCGAATCATTACCTCCACAAGATTACCTTCTCTGAAGCCAAACTTTCAAGACCTCAGCAGCACACTCTCTGCACTTTCCTACCACTTTCAAACCCTATGGCTGTTTACCTGCAATGACATCAGGACGATGCTCGTTCCGATGTTGGCCCTCGGCACCCTTACCGCTATCTCCGGCAAGCCGCTGACCACAACCTCTGCCTCGACCCTCACCGTCTTTCAAAACCTCCCTCAGATCCTCCTTTGGCTTTGGCTGAACATACTAGTCAACTGCATTGGCAATCAGCGCAATCCAAGCAGCATCATTGAGGACTCGCTGAACAAGCCTTGGCGCCCGATTGTCGTGGGGCGAATCTCTGCTGCCAAGGCTAAGCACCTGCTTCTTGGCGTTATCCCATTAACGGTGGTTCTCGGGATGATGTTCGATGTGGGCTTCGAGACACTGGCCTGCATTTGTGCGGCCTACTACTACAACGACCTGGGCGGCGCAGACGAGCACTTCCTGATCAGACAGGTCATCAACGGGTTGGCATTCCCTGGATACGGGCTTGCGGTCTTGAAGCTAGCGGCAGGCCCAGTCGACATCCTCCCTGCGACATATGCGTGGTTGGGTTTACTGGGTTTGGTTGCGGGCACCACAATCCAAATCCAGGATCTGAAGGACTACGAGGGAGACAAGGCATTCAACAGACATACGTTTCCTGTAGTGATTGGGGATGATTTCACGAGGGTGAGCGTCTGCGCAGGCATACTCTTCTGGTCTTTCATCTGCCCGGCTTATTGGAACTCGTCGGCCCTTGTCTGGACTGTTGTGCTCATCTCCGGCATGGTGGTGTCGATCAGGGTACTGTACCTCAGGGAGGCAAAGGCAGATCGCTTCTCTTTCATGATGTGGAGTTGGTGGCTGATGGGACTTTTTGTGCTTCCTCTGACAGGCACAAATTGATTCCACGTCAGTCACGAAATAACACGTTGCAAGTGTTACTGAATGTAGTGTTACTGTCGACCTCGGGAAGTTTCACAGAGGTTTTCAGTCATAAAACGAATTAATTTATCCATTCGCCGAGGTTGGACCTAAAAACTCTTGGATCGCTGCTCTACCTCTTCGCTTTTGTCGTCTGTGGTCTGCTGATCAACGTGGAAGTGATGTCCTATGTAGAGGAGATTGTATATAGACCTTGCTTCTTCCCTCGGATTCTATAATACGATCACGCTCAACAGTGTTGCCAGGTTTGATTGGTTCCTGACAACTCTGCGTTAAAATCTTCAGAGTATCTCTGGCGGAAGGAGGAGACCTTTGCTCCTTTTCTTCTAACCAGACCAAAAGCCCGACCTCGCAAACTCAACGGCATCATGGGCACACCAGTCAAAGAACTGGCTGTCCTCCCTGGGGACGGCTTGTCTTGGTACAAGCATGCCGCCTGCGGAAGCTTAATTTCATTACGTCTTCAATAGACTTGTTTTGTGCGTAGTGTGTCCCTCAACTTTTGAAAGATCTTAGCAACTAAGGCTGACCGCGAACAGGATGCCAACGGACACGATGGTTTTATCATGGGTGGCCTTTTGGCGCTGCCGAGATGGAACACGTTCATGGGGAACCCTTCGGGCGCCTATCTCGATGAGACCACGCGCATCTACTGGCTCGGAAAAGGCCTCGCTTTCCCCGAGCCGCTTGGTCGTGGGACTAGGAATCTGCCTTGGATATCTCTTGTCCTCAGCGTTGTCACGCAGACGGCAGTCCGGAACGAGAAGACATTTACATACTCCACTCTGTTCATCTAGTCGGTTTCGCTGCCTCTTGGCTCGGCAAGTCGGCCCACGAAACTGATGCGAATATGAGCTACATGTGAGAAGGTATGAGTTAAGTAACATAACCGCCTTTGAATGTTATGGAATTAGCATGCATTCGGACGCACATTTTAAGTCGGCTGTAACCTTAACAGTCTTATCAGGGCGTGGTCGGCAACTTCGATATCAGCCAAATGTCAGATATAAAACTTCCAATTTTGGATAACGAAGATACTGGTCCCATCCAAGACGGTCCCTCTTGAGGCCGCATGAGTACACAATATCACAGTCATAAATCCAAAACAGTATAGTCGTACATTTCAATCATACCTATCCTATGATTCAATTCTTGGCACACAGTATCGAAACACCGTCTGGTCGGTCATAATGCTCGGCCCAATGGCACGCCCATCTCTTGTCCCGTTCCGCCGCTGGGGCATCCCTCAAATAACGATTTTACTATTTGACATACCGACGTCGCTTCGATCTTTTTGTAGGCAAGCTTATCATCAATGGGTTAGAACTAAGCAACGATACCAGCAATCTTGGTGGTCCCAATCTGTGTATTGAAGCCTGCTCAGCACGGTCGTGTTTCGTTTGTTTGTCGGTTGATTGCCAAGTGCATGTTCAAGTACATGCCAATGGTTTGCGTGGCAGAAACCACCGGTAAGTTACGAACCAGAAGACCTTTCCATATGGTGACGGTTGGCTCGGTCTCCTTGAGCCTCGTTGGACGGCGGGTCTCTCTGCAATTGGCACCTAGTCTGCCCGCAAAAGGAGCACATCCGCCCCCACGCCCAAAATGACCGCGAACGACTGGACATGACGGCGGCGACACCAGCGGCGTATCGACCATTGGTCGGCGACTACATACCCGTCCCCCGCAGAGCATCTCAAGCGCGATCCTTCAGACTGCGCGCCACAGGACGCGTCGTACAGAGGGCGCCGAATCCATGTCGCCGTGTTGTTGGCTTCGCGGCATCGCATATCACGACCTAACTCAAACCAAGCCAAGCCAACAGGAAACCCTCACCAAGGCGCCATGGACACACCAACGACACACGCACCCCCTCAACGCCTCATAAACTTCAGAGGAAGCCAGAACCAGGCTTTGCCGCCTTGGGGCCGATGCCAACGACGGCTGTCTGGCCGCGGACCCGACTCGGGCAAGGCCCGTCGTCGTTGTCCCAAGTGCTGCCCTTTGGAAGAAAAGTGTGCCTGTTCCGCGCGCAACTGGCTCAGGCTTGGACAAATTACGTTCAATTTCCCGGGGGCAGGCTGCATCAAGAAACAGGCGCGAAGGATTGCCTTCCCTTGACCGACGAATCCTACGCGTGCTTGGTCGGCGCTTATCAAGACGGTAATGGCAGCGGGGAGTGGGCGGCAGTTCCAGGATACAACGGCGCCAGAGGGGCTTGGGATACCAGAGAATGCCTAGGAAGACGTTTTATGAGCCGGTTCGTGTATGCGGAAGTGAACTACGGACAGAGTAAGTTGATGTCAGGGTATGCCATGATGGAGATTACCCTTGCTCCTCGCACCTTGGCGAGGGAAGATGGCGAGGGCACATGTGTTCTTTTTCTCGTGAGACATAATTAAACGAGTCTTATGCGGAAACTGCACCTTCCCGCTGCTTCACTGCGTCACAGAAGGCTGAGAGTCTTTCTCGAAGAAGCTACAGTACCTCCCATAATTGCTTTTCGTTGTAGCCGCCCAGACACTTTCGCATCCGTACGCAAGGCACTCTCTAAATTAGGTCTTATAAAGGACTCTTTTCGGAAACGGCACTGTTTCATTATACGGATTGAATATCTGGACATAAACCATATGCGGAGTCGGTTAAATATCCTTGTGGACGAGATTGAAGGACATGATTTGGAATTGGGCACTTGCCAAATGTTACAAGGGCCCTTAGACATGATATCAAGATAGTATATTCTACGATTCTGCGATCGTTTCTCCGGCGGCTGTATCTGGCACAACTGTAGACAGCGCCGCGACCCCGCTAGATATGCCTTAATAGTTCTGGTTTGCGTTCCTCGATGAGTTGTCTGACCGAGGCGATCAAGCCCTGTCTTCCACCAGGCTGCCTACGACCAACTTCTTGCGCCGAGCACGTCATAGATACGCAATGATGTGAAAAAGCCATCTTCAAGCACATAGTGGAAACCGGAGCTTGGTATGCAGTCCCCCTCTCTTACATCTAGTCAACGCGTCCAAACATAGTCACTCCGAGATCTAGCGGGTCAAAAAGGTTCTCAACAATAGCAGCATGTGTTTGAGTGATGGCTGGCTTGACAGGGAAAGCCATTGAGCTTTGGTTATCGTGGGCTCAATATGGCATCCCAGGCGCCGTTGCGCATGAAACAGGCGCAAAGGGTGTTGGTCTTCAAGCCTGACGAATGGTAGAAGTTCTGGATGGCGCTTGCACTATTCCAGTGGTTCTGGACCGCAAGACAATGTCAAGACGACGAAGAGAGATGCTTCGTGTTCTAGATGTGGCGGGGAATAACAAAGCCCAGCAAATGTACTTTCTGCCTGGGACAGGGTAGTGAAAAAGAGGCCGGGCCGCGACCCAGCTAGGCGCAGGCTGGAGGCGCGCGCATTAGAGGCGGGGCCGGGGCATTTGTGTATCGGCGCAAGGCAGATGGATGGCCGGTCTTGCATTCCGGCCTGGGTTGGGTGGGCAGGCATACCTATTGCGTGCATGGGCAGGCAATTGTCCGAGCCGCTGGCGGCCAACGGCATGGTGGTGGCCGGCCCCAATGGCTCCTGTGCATCACATGGCGCGCGCTCCGGTACCTGGACAGACTTCTGTTGTCGGGCCAGTTGGCTGGAAACAGGACCGCGGGCCGGCCTTGGATGGAGAGCGCTTGAGTAGACAAGAGAAGATAGGCTCATGTTGCTCGAAAAAGCATCGAGAGTCGAGACGCTGAGCGGTGCCGCGCGCGGAGTGAAGCACGGAGAAAATCAAAACATGCGAAGCTGAGGCCGAAAATAGAGGAGGGTTGGAAATGACGAGGAGGAAACATACGAAAGGGAATGGAATAAAACGGTGGTCGACTCCGATGGTGATGAGACAGATGACAAAGGAACAGAGCAACTTGTCATCAGTTTCTTCTATTCTCATCACTCAGATTCCAGCCAAGAAGCAGAGAGCTGAGCGCTTTCCTCCTTCCCGTTCCCCTTCGAACCAACCAACAAGGCAGTTCCTTCCCTGTTCAGCTGTAATTACACGCTGCGACATCACACTCGCCCTCTACCCTCTCATTCTCTTCTCCGGCACCTCGTTTCGGCTCCACTTCGATCACAGCCTGTCTAACAAGTTATTACTTGTTTTGTCTGCTTCCACTTCGCCGCAGTATTCAACGCCATCGGACCATTGGCATTCTCATCAGCCTTTGCAGCATAACTTGCTCCTAATCCCTCCATTCCTTGGAACCCACCTCGTCCAACGGAAGCCCCGCCTCGCCTTGCCACCAAATCAGCATCAGGGCCGGTTCTCGACACATCTTCCCGGTAGACGAGGCATCTGCAAGTTCTGGTGGACGACGTAGGGATTTGCAAGGTGAGAAAGCGCCGTCGGCCAGCGTCCAATCACGGAGGACGGCACTAATAATAGTTAGATCACCGCGGAACGCCGCCCGAACGGCTGCCCCGGCGCCCCCATCTTCTCTTGTCATCTTACTGCCTGTCCTCTGCCCTTTACTGGCTACAGTGCACCTTTCCTAGCGCCCATTAGCAGCCCCATTGGACCCAGCGACGGACAGCACGCAACTGCACGACACCTCACCTCAACCCTCCCCGGGAGCCAATCACGACTCCTATTCGACCTTCAGACCAAGCGGTTGAGGCCTCTCCACGCCGGGCCACTGCCGTCTTGTCTTGACTCTGGCTAGCTCAGGTAGCTTCGCCATCGAGTTACCTGCTTCTTCACCTTGTCTGTTGCGTTTTGTCTTGGTCGAACCTCCTTCCACCTGAGTTGGCTCTACATTGTTCTCCACTTCCACGGCACATCACATCCACTTGGCCCTGCGAGTATTCGTAACCTTGGGGCTTGGAATACTTGACTTTCACTGGGCGATTACGACTTACTGCGACTGGATACCCGTACGTACCGACCATCCAATCCTGGTTGACGAAACGTCTGCATAAAAACACAAACATCGTCATCGCAACACATAGTACACCAGTTACCACAGCCTACCTTACCTGGCCTTGCTGCCCGAATACCTTGGATCCACGCTATTCAACACCCGCGTTCCATCATACATCCTGGACGAGAGGCCACGAGGCACCCACGATCTTGAGACGGGATAAACGGTGATCCCAGCAACCCACCAAACGCCAGCCGCTGCCTCCGGTTGACGCAGTCCAATAGGTTTCGTTCCCCGGACACCCGCAAACGGGCAGAAAAGAGACTGTGCGCCATCACAGCCAACGGGTTCCTCCGACAGCGCAGTAAAGCACGGCAAGAAAGCCAGCCGCTGTGTAAATCACAACCTTCCAATTTTGCCCGCTTTCTTTTGGCGTGCAACGACCCGATTCGCCCACCAAGGGACGACACCAGAGGCAAATTAGCTACAGCAACTGCTCAACCCAACCCCTGCTCCGTTTTGGCCTTTGTCTGCCCTGTCAGGGCCCCGTCCCATCTCCGTCCAGTGTCTGCCTCGCTGTCTCCTGCAGCAGGCTCAGCACGCACTAAGGCAGTGAACACCACACACCACACGCGCCCACACAGCGAATTGAATCGTCGCCTGTTTAGCGTGCACAACCAATCCCATCTCTTTCGCCTGCTGCTTTCTTGCCGCTTTAGAGAGCCCCCGGTCCATCTCGTCTCTCGACTTCCGCGTCCAGTCTTTGTTGCGCCCCACCACCACGCTCGCGCTGCTGCTCGTGTCTCCCTCCCTCCTCGACGCTCCCGCCGCGCGCCACTGCTTCAATCTCGTTGGACCATCCGTCTCCGCTGTCACCGACACATCACGACTCCTCTTGACCTTACAGGATCCTTCTCGCGCTACCGCAACCTTCTGGCTTCTGCGCTGTTTGCTCCGGTTGAACCACCCCTCCCCCGCCTACAGCATCTCGTCACCACACGCCCCTTCGCACCCCTCCCTGCTCTGCCCCTCCCTCGTCCAGCCTGCCGACTTGGTACAGACTCACATCCAGTCTGCCTGCTCGTCTTTCCGCCCAAGCTCGAAACCTGTCCTGGCGAATAGCACCGGTTTGCCATTACCCACTCGTTCAACCCCCCCAGCAACCCCAGACCAAACTTCCGGGAGCACATCAGCTTCCTAAACCTTCCATCTTCCTTGCCGCCGTCAGAGCTTAACCTCACACTGCAGTCCTCTTCCCGGGCAACTTACACAGCAACGACCCAAGCGCCCATCTCATTTTCTCGGGAATAATATAACACCCTCCCACCCTCACAACTGCCGATTCTTTCTCTCCCTTCTCTCCCCAGGCGATTTGTCTCTGCAGCTTGTAGGCAGCTTGACTTCCTCCTCTCCTCAAGTCAAAGTCATTCAGTTGACTGGACATAAAGTCCCCCCTCTTACACACATTCGCTACCACCTTGCCCTTCTTTCGCCTCTTCCGCCTCGACTCATCATCATGCCTGCCAACAGACCCAAGTTGGCCCAACTGGCCACGCCCGTCACCAGCACCTTTCCCTCGGAGACGATCTTCTCTGCCTCGACCCCACTATCAGCCAGGCCTATGTCTTGCAAGGACCTCCCCATCAAGACACCCATCAGCCCGCCTACTGCCTACACGGACTTCCTCAAGCACATGTCTCTCAACTCCCCAGCTGCCTTCAAGCCCTCAACATCTGGAGCGACCACACCCAATTCCACGCCAGACTCGCTACCCTCGACTGCAACCAGCGAGCAAACAGACGTTTCCTGCAAGTGTGAACACGAGCACAAGACCCCGGCCACTGCGCCGCCTATTCCGCCAAGCCCGTTCACACAACTGCCAATGTCAGCACCTCCCACCGGTGCAAATTCTTTCCCGAGCCTCAAGATCCCGCCCTCGCCAGCGGTGTCACACATGGACTCACCCATCAGCGCGCGGTCGCCGTTCAGCGCCAGATCCATCCATTCAGTGTTTGACTGGGATGCAGCCCTCAGAGCCAAAAGGCTGAACGACGCCAAGAAGCCCTCGAGGACGAGTGTACGTCACATCCGCGAGGTTGTCACGCGAACGGTGACTTACACACCGAGGATGAATCCCGCGCCCAAGGGCAAGAGGAGGAAGTTGGAATGAATCTCAGGATCGAAATCAATCTATTCGAATCTACCAACCCAACACCCCATCGGCTTTACATGTGCTGATCTTTATTTTGTTCTACCATCACGATCGTCACCTCAAACCGACACCCAACACCCTACACCATCTGATGACCAAAGGCCTAGAGCCCCCAAAAAGACAAGGATGACATGTGACGAAGCAGGCTCTTCCACGGAGGGACATTTTTCAATGACCATGACTTTATGCAAAGCAAACAAGCACACGCCATCGGCGCGCACCAAGGGATGAAAGGCGAACACAAAGGGCGGAATTTGCGATTGGTTCAACGGGGTGGGACATCTTGCGAAGAAAGGAGGAAAGCGACTTGATTTTTTTATTTCTACACATCTACTAGTCCCCCGATTGGGAAGGGGGGGGGGGATCTACCGGAGTTCTTTGGCGTCACTACGATGCTCATGTTCGATACCAGGAACCATTTGGGTGGGCCGACTTGATTATTGATCTGGGGAGAGGGCCAGAATACGCTCTGTTTCGGAGATTTTGGAGGGGAAAGAAGGATGAACTCAACCAAAAGAGCAAAATCAATCAGTTAACTACCTAGTACACAGCAAGCCAAGGTAGCCTAATATCAGCATACTGTGTATCTTCGGAAAACGAGTCTCGCGGAAGACACGACTTGGCCTCACCGCAACAACGCTGCGAAGGTGCGGGCATGTTTATTTGTTTACAGTTCCACAGACAGCGTTCTCGTGCAGCGCGGCCATTGATGCGGCCTGCGCCACGGATTTTGTCGTGGCCCCGCTGGAAAGGAAATGGAGAACGAGAGGAGGGGTGGGGGGGAACAGAGGTCGCGATAGTCGGCCGCGGATGTCTAGACACACAGGCAGGCAGGCAGACAGACGACCGTCGAACGACGGCGTGAACGAACAAAGGAAAAAAAGAAAACGGTTTACTCTAAAAATACAAACTTGGCTTCCCGCTCTCTGCATCTGTCTCTGCATAGAGGTAGATGGCTGGATCGTGAGCGACCCTTTTTTTTCTCTCTCCCTCTTCTTTCTTTCTTATTCAGAGAGCCGTGAAAAACGGCCTGACAAACCCTCCACGGCACGGCGGCAGGTAGTCCGGTATCGATGCGACAGCTGGGTCGACGGAGAGAGGGCAAAAAAGTCTCAAGGCATACACACCCCAGACCGACTTCTCAGCTCCTCCCCGTCCGCCTCGATTCACGCTGTAGGGGATTAAAGGTTGGGTTGGCATAGCATCCCGTTCGCCCTCCCCTCCCTCCCTTCATAACCCCCTTCCCCATCATACTATCATATCTATCCATCCTGTGGCCCTTTCGCCTTTTGCAGCATAGAAGCCACACACCAAGCAGGGACGCCATGAGGTATCGATGCAATAATGGTCGATCTATGAATGGCTGTGTAATAAAAAAACCTGGCTTTGCGGTGCAGTCGAACTGGAGGGGGTTAGGGGGGGGCTAGATAGCAACCAGCAGCCGCGTGTGACTGGATGAGCAGCAGGGGTCGTCCGGGGGTGATGCGCTTTGTGCCCCCCCAAGCCTCGAGAGCGACGACTACAGAGCCTGGTCCCTCCTCCGCGCTGCTAGCTGTCGCAGCGTGCTGGTGTTGCATTCACGATGGGTGCTCTGCGTGACGACTGAAGTGTATAAACTGAGGGGACCCATAACCCATGTTTCCGCTCCAAACTTCCTCATCCGCCTCCTTCGTGATCCGCTTGACCTTTCTCATCACCTCCACGGGACCGGGGCCAGGATCGAGTGGGATCCATCACGGGATGCGTACACACCCCTCTATGGCGCGAGCAAGCAAGCACGCACGCGCATTGTTGTTGTTATTGTTGCTGCTGCTGCCGCGTCTCCCAGAACCCGAAGTCCCGCCGTTTCGCGATTGAGATCGAAGACTCTCCGCTTTCCGATGCCGTGATGGGACACAATCAATAAGCAAACGCAGTCGAGGGCGTGTCGACATAGCAGGGAAAGGTACCCAGCAGGCGCGAGAGTCCTGTAAGAGAGAGGGGAGGAGTCGAGCACAGTGGTTGGCAAAAGCGGCCTGGGGAGCTATGCCGGATCCGGGCATGGCACGACCCGGAATCCCGGGCGCTGCATGGGGGGTGGGTGGGTGGTCGCGTACGGAGCGAAGCCGTAAAAGAGCCACCCCCCAGTCACCTCACTTTGCTAAGCGCCTGTCCTCAGCGGTCCCCCGGACCTGATTGGCCGGGAGTCGAGAGCAGGGGTGCCGCGGTGTCCCGGTTGCCGTCAGGACCATCACCAACGGCCGGCATAAAGGCTCTGGATTGGTCGAGCCGTTAAGCGCCGGCGTGCTGGTGTGGGGATTATGGTGCGCAGGGCCAGGCGAAGCGTTGTAACTGTGGTTTTTAACCCTTGGGGTGCGAGTCACCCGTTGCAGGAATCAAAGTCCAGTCACTCCGAGAGCCCTGACGCATGTCTTTTGGTTTCTGTTCTCGCGGATGAGCTAGGATGCGTTTCCTAGCAAGGAGGCGAGAGGTGATATGAAATAGCGAAGGTCTGAGAGCCTGGGAAAAGAAGCATGGTGCCGGCCGTTCTTCGTTCCGGTTGCGCTGCTAGCAAAGATACGTCCAAGTCGGTTGGTGGCTGTCGGCTCTGATCTAGCGGTGAAGGGATTCGATGGAACCATCAAATGGGATTCCAGACGGCAATCTCCTTCTGGATATTAGTTGCTATGTAGAACGCATGTCTAGGCCCCGTTAGCCCACGCATGCAGTAACCAAAAGGCCAGACCAACCATGGGTCTGACGAACTCCCCCAAAGATATGGCACTGGTATTGCTCCTCTCACAGCAATACCGCCGTGATTCTGGGCAGCCGTGTGGCTCTCGCCGTCGGCAAACGTTGAATGAGGTCGCATCCCGGTCCTGATTCCGCCGCTCAACACGACAGTAGCTTCTAGTCAATCTCCTTTTGGACTCTTTCCGCCGTTTCATCTAATTGGTTCCGCGCAATTGGCTGCATGATATTCAGAAAATCTCCGACCCAAAACAGAACCCTGTAGCCCTCAGTGCCGCTTGTGACTGGATGTCTCTGAATCTGATGCCAGATTTAGCATCCCCCGCGCCTCGGTTTCTAGACCCTGGCTTCCCTGAAACGAAGGCCAAGGACTCCGACGGCCCGTCAAATAATCAGATTGAAACCAGGCTTCGAGGCTGCCAATCACGAACAAGACATGGTCATATAGAGCGGTTACCAGCTTGTGTTTCGTTGACCGGCGATCTAGACGGAGCCTAGGGGTGGCTTCGAGGGGAAGCCCCTGTGTTTCGAAGTCTTCTTTCGTTCTTCCACAGGCAGGCTTTCATGGAAGTTTGGGTAAACGAAGATCGTTTCCTATTTTTGGTAACACCAAATGTCGTATTTAGGCTCTCCGCTCGTGAGATGAGCTCTGCTGAACCAGGTATATTGAAACCGGACGCTGTGAGGATGTCCAATATCAAGGAAACGGTAGCTTCGAGGCGTTTCTGGCGCAAGCCGTTCCTTGACGGGTCACGGCACATTGATCTCGCTACTGCAGTGGCCTTCCCGTCATTGCAAGCGCCGAATATTAGCAATCTCCGCTTCTCGTAATACCATGCAATATGCCGCCCGATATAGCCATCATGGGGATGAACAAGAAATCCTCTGACTATTCACTGTTTCCGGGGGTTAATACGAGTCCTCAGTCAACTGTCTTGACTTCCTTGGCCACAGCGTTGCAAAGCACCACCTTCACGCCTGCGCCGGTGAGGACATGAATCCATAATCTCTGCGTATCGCTGAGCCGGTCATTGGCACTTTTGACCTCGGCGAACATACATTCCTTTTCCGGCTCCGTTCGCCAGAGTATCAGGTCTGGCAAGCCCCCGCCTCGCTGCCGGTATTCTTGCGCCATCACTTTGCAGAGGGCGGCTAGTGCGCCGCCGTTGAAGCACTCGACAAGCTCGACAAGATCCTCGACGTCGTAGTCCCAGTTGAGGCCGATGACACAGGTGCGCCGTTCGCGTTCTCTGGCATCAACCTCGCGGATGATTCTTTCCGCGCCCCCATTGGCAATCTCGACAAGCCGATGGCTGATCTCAGACATGCGAGTTGGGTAGAACGAGTCAGTGTGCAGGTCCAGCGGGCATGTCTGATATGCCGTCTGAAACACATTCGGAATGTAGAGAAACAGAATGTCGTAAAATAGGTAGGCGAATAAAGTGCGGACGATGCCTCCCTCAGCGTGGTAGCCCTTGTACCCCTGGCTACGATACCAACTGAGGCACATCTCCTCAACACTGCATTCGCCACCGTCTTCTAACTCGTCAACCCAGATCGTTTTTGTGCTTGCTTGACGACCGTTTCTGCCTTGCCGGTCATCTTTCTTCAATTGAATGCCCTCTACCGTGTGTTCTATGGGCTTTTGAAGACGAACGTGCCCGAAGTCGTGCTGTAGGCGGCGAGGTATGCGCAGTTGCTTCTCAAGCTTGATGAGGCGCTTTTGCAGGTCATAGTGGTATATAAGATGGCAATCTTTGTCTTCGAGGCCAGTTTCACATGTGGTTGCGGCGATTCGCTTCCAGTGCTTCTTCTGAATGTCAGGATCAGCAGCCACTGCGTTACCGTCAAGCGCGTGCATGTAATGCTCCTCGAGCAGGGCCTTGCGCTGGTACCAACTGCCTCGACGCGCTGGATGGAACAGATGCTGATCCAGAAGTTCAGTGAGGATGCGGTGCTCGCGTTCGTGATCTTTCAACCGCCCAAACACAAATGCGGCTTTGTGAACGATACGGGTATATGAGTGGACAGGCGTGAATCTCCTCAGGTAAGCACCCTCGCCGTCCTCATAGACTCGTTTTTCCTTTTCCTCCTCTTCAGCTAAAAGGACTTTCCATCTAGGGTATACTCGATCGAAGATGTCTACGATCTTGCGAAGCCCTACTTCACCAGGCGGCCCATTAAACTCCAGAACTTGATCGACCTCGGCTTCCACTCGAATTGCTGATTCGAATTCGAGCACATGCCTGCGAGTAGCGAAGATGTTTGAGCTTCGGCAAACGATATACTCGGGGTAGTTGCGTCGTGCAATACTGGCGAGAATGATTGCCGTGAGGGACTTTTCAGTCCACTCGGTCGAGCGATAGAAGACCAGATGTACCCTTTCAAAGAGTTTGTACGTCAGCGGCGAAAGCCTGATGCATGGTCCAGTGATGTCTCTAATCTTTTCCAGAAAATGCTGTGTCTGGTTCGATTCTTGTCGGCTCAGCTGTGGGGGCGTACCACGACGATCTCTCATCAAGCCTCGAGTCGTCTGGGAATCGCTGCTGCCAGATCTCTGAAGCCCGTGCGCGAAGAGACCGGTCTGCTGATGGCCTGTTCGGCAAAGCGCTCTTACCAAATCGGCCTTGTTCCGACCCTGAAATTTGGCCTCTCTGGCAAGATCTTTGAGCTCGTCCAGGCTTAGCAATGAAGAAGCTTCCTCAATGGTGGTGACGTGCTTTTCCGAAGCATCGGCAAAGGTAAATGTGTCGCCCAAGCTGAACTCTTCAAGCTCAACGCCCTCGACCGGGTTGCTCTCCTTGGAGATGTCAGTTTCTGGAAGATCTCTAACGTTTTGGAGTGACTCGATGGCCGTGTCCGGGTCCGAGATATCACTATAATATCCCAGGCGGTCTTGACGGTGCCAAGCCGATGTCTTGCGTAGGAACAGCCGCACGTAACTGGTGAGCTCATTAGCTAGGAAAAGCAGGGAAATTCAATCCCAACCCACAGATACTGGGACTCGTAGTCGAGGCTCTTCCACTGCTCGAAAACGTGATGTTCCTTGGCATCAAACAGATGAGATTCGTCCGCCAAGACGGTGTGCAATGCGAGGTTGAATGCATCCACGTAAATAGAACTTTTGCCTCGAATCCATTGACGGTTCGCTGAGGCTAGTGTTTTGTCACCGGGATCGCTGGCCTGGGAACTCTTCATCAACTCGTACTCCTCAATCGCATCCTTGTCTGCTTGAACAGGCGGCAGAGCACTCTCGATGTCGGTCTGTCGGATACGGCGATGATCTTTGTCGTCTTCATCAGAAACATCGTTGACAGTAAGACCAGACGTATCAGCATCCTCGTCGGCGGATTTGATGCCATCTTCATCATTGTCACAGTCGCTATCCTGGATCTCCACCTTGACTTTCTTGGCAGGCCTTTCACCAAGCGGCGATGGCCTCGTAGGAGATCTCGATGGTGTCTGCGGCCTCGGGCGCGGCAGCCGCTGTACAAAGGCGTCCATCATTGAGGTCAGGATGGCCCGACATCGTAAATGGATGGCGTTTTGTGCTAGTGCACGACAGTCGAGAAGTCAGTGTAGTGAGTTTCGCCCTGGTGGCGTCAGCGATGGAGACGCGAAGAGGACAGGCAGCCGCAGGAGGGAAGGCGCACCGCACAACGCGACGTCAGGTGACCTCGCGTAAATGAGTTTCGATTTGGCTGTCTTTCAACTACGGCGAGCAGCAACAGCCCCAGTCAAGTCAGTCCAGTTTCGCTTTTGCAATCAATTGCTAGACATTGAAAAACATGCTTCATTGTCAACCCTCAGACGGCCCCTTGTTGCATTGACTGTTAACATATTCTCCAAAACCTGTTCCCCGTCGGCGCACATCTTGCTCTCACTCAAAGCTTAGCCTTTGTCTGCTGTGCCATCCTGGCGCAGAAACCCACTGCCAGAAAGAATCGCAGACTTTCCGACGGGTCGACTTGCCCACTGCAACTACTGAGCCGGCAACAGGGTTGTCTTTGAGCCGGTAGTCATATAATTGCATATATCAACCATCTATCGCGATTTTCTTCCTCTCTCCACAATGTCCGACCCAACAACCACAACAGAACCAACCCCGCAAGAGACAGCAGCTCCGACGGCAGCAGAACCCACGATGCCGCCCGCGCCCGCGACCACATCGGCCGATGCCCTCAGCCGCGACATCGCCATGACTGATGCCGTTGAGCCGTCTTCCGTAGGACCCTCTGCGACTCGCCCCGCCCTCCGCGGCAGTTGCGCTAATATGATCCTTACAGTCTCCCGCCCCGATCCCGCAGGCAGCCCCGGGCGCTCCGAGCCCTGCTCCTGGCCGAACGGGCACCCCCAGCCGCAACCTCAACGGCGAGGCCAGCTCCCGCGCTGGCTCGGTTCACCCCGACGCCCACCCCACGAACATTCCCAACCAGGCGGTCGAGCACGGTGACCCTGCTCGGATGTACATAAACAGCACCGTCACCGCCGTCCTCTTGGAGGGCATGAAGATTATAGGAAAGAACCAGTAGGTGCCACGGCTATGGGCAGGACCCCGAAAGCGCTTGCGGCTGACATTGTTTCTTTATCTAGACCCAAAAACCCTCTCAAGGTCCTGGGCGAGTTCCTCCTCGAGGAGTCCCGTAAGCGGAACGAGCCTTCTGGCTGAACAACCAAGAGGCATGGGTTTGTCTTGTCATACACGCATCAGGAGGAACGCAAGAGCCGAGCTTGGTTGGCATGCATAGGTAGATGATGGAGGACGGGATTGGACTTTTCGCATTTCAGTGGCTTCAAGCTAGGCGTTCGAGGAGGTAGAAAAGTCTTTTGCAGGTCTTTTTGAAGCAAGGGTCATACGAGATGAATTGATACCACGGTTCTTCATAACTTTTGATTCATCATAAAAAAAACGCACAAAGACAAAATGCTCGTGTTTTGCCGTGGAAGGGATTTCCTCTTCTTTTTTTTCTGGAATGATTTGTCTACTTATTTCAAGTGACATGGGAAGAAAGAAAAAACTTTTTTGATGTTTTCATTCCTGCTCCACGGCTGAACCATGCGGCCACCGGGCCCTAGAGAGCTGGCATCGGAGCTCTAAATGCACTTTCCTAATACCCCAACTCCATGACCTAGAATCCACCGCGTCAATGCGACGACCGTTCCATTCGTAGTAGCGACGAGGGCGCGCTTAAGAGACGATGGTGGAGGCGGTGGCGGACTCGTATCTCCAGGTGGGGGGGAGGACACCGACGGTCTTGTAGTAGCGGGCGAGGCGGTGGATACGGGACTCGATGAGAATGAGGCGGAACTTGGAGTCCTTGTCCTTGCGGTTGCGCTCGAGGTGCTTGCGGACGGCAACGGCCTGTGTTCTCGCGGTCAGTATTTCCGTCCTCCTCTTGCGGCGCTCCAAGCGGGTTTGTAAATCCAGGCGGCAGCAGAACGTACCTTCTTGATGAGCATGTACAGGTCCTCAGGGATATCGGGGGCAAGGCCTGTTCATCATCTCTCTGTCAGCCTAGACCAAGCAGAGGCGCATTAAATGCGGTAAAGGAGGATTTCTCCTCGCGGACGAATTGTGTATTCTCGACATTGACATGTCGCCGCTTCGCTTGTTCAGTGAACTGGGATCGTACCGCTGGACTTGAGGATGCGGAGGATACGGTTGCCTGGAGCGAGAAAAAATAAGTCAGTTGTCAAAATCTTCTTCAAAAATCCTCTCCCGCCAACTACTGGGCTTCTTCTCTCGTTGGACTTACCGGTGACAACGCGGACCTGGGCGACGCCGTGGGAGTCACGGAGGATGACACCGATCTGGGAAGGGGTAGCACCCTTCTTGGCCAGCTTGCAGATCTGGTCAACGACCTGCTCGGGGGTGGTCTTGAGCCACGAGGGGGGGTTGCGCGAGTAGGGGATCGCCGAGGCGGAGATACCCTTTCCCTTGGAGTGAAGACGGCCCATTTTGACGGTGTTGGTGGTTGTTTGTCGGCTGGAGACGAGGGGGGTCAGTCGGTCGGTCGCTGGTCGGGTTTGAGAAAAAAGGGAAGGGGGAAAAAGTTCACGATCGGGGAAGTCGATGCGGTTGCGAGAGCGCTCCGTTCGGGCGGTGCGTGTGCGAGAGAGGCCGGCGAATCCTCGCTTAATTAGGGCACCTCAGCGCTGGACTGCTTCTTTTGCTGCAGCGTTCTTGTCTGGCCAGAGATTGGTCAAGAAAAATTTCGGGCGGGAGACCCACTAGGTGGACCGGCGGGTCCGTGGATGGAAGGAAGCCTCTTCTCTGGTCCGTGCGTCACTTTGCTTACCTCAAGCTTCGCAACTGAGCTCGAAGATTTTCTCTTTGCTCCCTCAACTTCACCTGTTTGCAGGAGCTGAAGATTGCCGCTCAGAAGACATTGTGTCGCGGCGCCCGTTTACGCCAGCTCTCTCTCTCTCTCTCTCTCTCTCTCTCTCTCTGTCAGGTAAGCTATCTCCGTCTACAGCTCTCATATTCCGCCCTCGCATCAAATGATGATCATCCACATTATACTTTTTTCTGGTACCTCTTATTCTAAAGTCTTCGGGCTTAATGAATGAAACGGACTTCTGATACTGCACCTTCATCAATACTTCCGTTCGCTGTTGTCTGTCAGACGAGACACTAACAGTATTTCAAAGGCCACATTCCTCCCTAGAGGGTTATCGTTCATGGGGTCATGCGTCAAGTGATGCTGGATTTGGATTCCGTTGAAGTGATTTTACTGGTGGAAATGCGGCTTGAAGCGATGGTGAATAGCAAATTGATATCATTACCCACAAATCAGTGTTCATCCGTACTATGTGATTTAACTATGGCTCTCGACGCTGGTCAATACCGTGGTTTTGTCGTCCTACCTATGAAAAGGCATGTCATGGTTGGTCACCAAGGAGCGGAAATCTCCCAATGCATACAGCGAAGCATGGGCTGGGGCCGCAGCTTTGAGCGGGAGGGACGTTTTAAAGTTTCCCGGCTTTCATTCTTTTTCGGCCATCACGCTGGCTGCAGGACGCACCCGCAAGTAGATCTAATTCGAGCGACTGAAAGAATACACCATGCCTGGCTCGCCTCGCCACGGAATTATGATACAGCATTTTGGTTGGTTACAAGGCAGTCGGCAGACGACCAGCCCGAGGTTTCTTTTCCGCTGAGCCCTGCCCCTTACGATAGATAGTGTGAGGCTTCTTCCGTTCCCCCCAAATACCCGCCACAAAAGCAATTACCAAGCACCGACCTCGAAGTTCTCCTGTAAGACGATTAGTAAGCCGTGGTCTGACGCGGACAACCAAGGGCATTTACCTCTGGGAAATAGGTTGTGACGACGGTTCTGTCAGCAAACTTGCGTCCTGCCAGCGCTTTAAGCGCTTTGTTTGCCGCCTCCTTCGTCTCAAACTTGACAAAGATCTTGCCCACACCGGCAGACTGCCTGCTTCCTCCGACTGGTCGAGGAATCTTGATGTCGAGAACGGTACCAAACTTGGTGCACTCTTCTTGGACGTCTTCCTTGATTTCTGGGAGGTGTCAGCATACGCCGCATCTCGAACAGGAAGCGTGGTTCCCTTACCTTCATAATCGTCATTGTCCATCAGTTCCTCGGGTGTCACCATGTTGAGAAGCTGCAAAACGCGCGTCTCCTCAGAGTCTGTTGAAGTCGTTCCCGCCAGCATAGACATGGCGGCAACGCCCATCTCTACTCCGGCTACTTGTGTAACACCCACGCTGGCCTTCTGAACCTTGAGCCTCTTGTCGCCAAGATCCATACCGTTGAGGCCCTGAATGGCAACGTCTGTTGCTGCGGGATCAACGTACTCGCAGAACGCAATGCCCTGCACAGTGGGTTAGCATGAGCTGTGGCAGCCAGGAAATACAAAGATCTTACCCGAGATTCTTCCGTACTCTTGTCACGGACAAGCACAAACGCCTTAAGTTCGCCAAAGGACACAAGAAGCTCTGAAACCTGCTCCTCGGAGAGATAGACGGGCATGTTGGAAACGCTGATCTTGTTGGGCGTATCGACGACGACGTTGGACACGACGCCCGGCTCGTAGGGGACATCGTCGACCACAGCCGGGACGATGTAGTCCTTTGGCCGGCGGATGACCAGACCCTGGTCGGCTGCTGCTCCATTTGTGGCATCGTCGGCCTCCATTGAGATTCCGTCGAGAGCCAGCGCCACGGTGGCTTCTGATGCGTTTCTAAACTCGACAACGGCGAACGAGTGGTCCTTGGAAACCTGACAGCTGGTGCAGGGATCGGTGCTCTCGATGATGTTCAGTCCGTTCAGCTGCAAGTTGAAGAAGTTCTGGATGCTTTCCTCGGTCGCGGACGCAGGCAGGTTGTTGATGAGCAGCCGCTTGGCCTGGCGCGAGTTGCTGGGCTTCAGCGCAGCGCTGTTGACCTGACCACCGGGCTGATTCATAATGGCCTGGAGCTTGCTCGGGTCCATGGGCTGCTGGCGGGGAGCACCGGGCAGAGGGAACATGCCTGACAGCTTGGCTTGTTCAGCAGTGACATTCTCATAACCGGGGGGTTTGATGTCCCACTGAGTCAAACGTCGCTTGCGCTCCAGGACTGACGTGACGTCGGTCAGATCAGGCGTGGGCTCCCTCTTCTTGGGAGGTGGCGTCGCGCTCCGCTGGCGTTCGCGCCGGCCAAAACCGGGATCCTCGTTCCTGTCTCGTCCCCCTCGGCGTCTGTCGTCGTACGGGTCGCGGTCTCTCCGAGGACGGTCATCGTCCTCTCTTCTAGCATCACGCCTGGTCGATGCACGGTCGCGATCCCACTCTCGGTCCCCTCCACGTCTATCGCGTCCAGAGTATCGATCCTCTCGCTCGCGCTCGCGATGACTGCGGCTGGTCGCATAGCTGTCCTCGTCCTCGCGACGTCTAGAGCTTCGGTCGTAGGGCGAACGGGAGCGTCTTCGGTCTCGGTGTCTGTCTCGATCACCGCGTCTATCATCGCGATCCCTCTGCACCCTCCATTAGCGGCTGTTTCGGCGGCAAGGCGCGGTGGGCAAGGCTTACCGGGTAGTCGCGAGATCCCTTTCCTCGTCCTTCTTCCCAGGAGGCAAATGTTAGAGCCAGGGGCAAAAGTGGTCGCGTTTCGCGATTTGGATACACTTACCGCGAGAATAGCCGTCGCCGTTCATGATTGCGGATGTTTGTGGCGTTATAAGGCTAGTCTTGGATGATGGGCAATCAAGACTGGGAGAGGGTGGTTGACAATGGAGATGAAGAATGCCGCGTGAGGCAAAGGCGCAGTCGTGCTTTCCACTGGCGAGGCTGGAACTTTTTTCCCCGGGAGAGGTCAAGCTCTGAAACCGCGGCGTGATTGGCCAATAGCTCTGTGGAGAGCGGCTTGTGCAAACCGAAGGGCCCGCTTGAGGTGCGCCAAACCACGCTAAGGGGAACCATGTTTCTTTAGTCAGCCGAGGATGAGGAGGACCCAAACATGGATCAACGCGACTTCTGCACCTCACATCTGCTCTGCTCTGCTGCACTTTGATCCATTCCATGATGGGCAGCCCGTCGCTAACGCCGAAGCCATTGCACCTCAAATGCCGTGTGTCTTCTTGGAGCTCTCTCTCTGAAGTCTCTGTATCACTCGCGGCACTCAACCCCTTGCGATGATTCGTCGCAACATGGTATACCGGCTCTCAAGTTGTCGTAGACGATAGTCACGCCTTTTCGCAATGTGTTGTCCCATTGCCACCAGATTGAGACGCTTACCGGCTTATCGCGACTGGGAAAATGAACCCTGCGTGGGTTACCTCCTTTCTTGTATTCCTTGATTGGTGGTGTTCAGGTGGCAGTCATCGATGCCCTTCCCCTCACATCTGTATGCACGTGTTGGCTGTAATAGCAGCATTCAGTTGAGGCCCCTCTTCACGTTTCGCAATCAGCCTTTGAAGGATTGCTTGCACAGCTGGCTCATCTCAGATCCGCATCCGCCGACTTCTCAGCTCTTATGGTTACAGCCGAAAGTCTCGGAACCCCGCCGGCTGCCGCACGTCTGAACCGGGTCTGCGCAAGAGCGAGGATGTCGTAGCTCGATCGCTAAGCGCTTTGCTTTTTACATCCCACGCCCTCGCATTCGGGAGCCTATGCAAGAGCTTTCCTGACGCCTTTTGATAATGTACGCCGCTTCTGCCAAGGTGGCTCAAGCTCCGGATACCCTAGCTTCGGGGTTCAAGACCTGGGCCGGATCGCTCGCACTGGCGGCGCTTCACTGAAAGAGGTGCGTTCCCTACCTAGGGTAACGAGTATCCGGTACAGTGCCTTCAACGTCTAGCATTACTAAACAAGACCGTCGTTTGTGCGTCGCTGTTCCGGCCTGCTCTTTGGGAGATCGAGAGTGCAGCCATGCAGTTGGCATCCTTGACGATGGTGTCCAGCCGTTTTGAACTTGACAATTGTGTCGTACCAATGTTCGGCATCGCCATGCGACCTTGGTCCGTCACGGAGATAGATACTCACGCAACTGCGATTAAAGTCCACCTCGGCATCTGAGGGAGTACCGTCGCTTCCTGTCCTTGCTTGTGTTGTCTCACCTGGGCCTTACCAGACATGCATCTAGTGCAACACTAAGACCATCACCACAACGCTCTGGCGCCTGCATATGTCCGGCCTCAACCCACCTCGGTTGGAGCGCCACTCTTTTCTCCTTTCAAGCTGAACATTTGCCCTGTCAACCCCGACAGCGGAGCCGTTTTGCCGTGCGGTGTATATTGAGGCCATCGCAGCTTCAGTGGTTCGTCTCATGACAAGTAATGCTCAACCGAGTTGACATGGTTAAAAGCGAGAATTCTCTACCATCTGCAAGCACTCTGGGACCAAGCCTCGGGTCTGTCTGGAGGACCGGCCTTGCCCCACGGGCCGCCGGGCCGGACTCGTGGCAACAGATCTATTCAGGGTTCATACCCGCGTGTACCTTCCGCCTCCTCGGCCGAGCGTCTCTTAGGGCGCGCGCCACCAAACACTGTCTGTCCTCCGCGGGTCGAGAACTCCCCAAGGCCCAATGGGGACAAAAGTGTTTGGATGCCAAGGTCCCCTTACACTTTGGAAGTCATCCCATCTCGTCCTCCTCTTCCTTTCACAGCGCGGTAGGATGAACATGTTATTCCATTCAACGATCCGGTAGCTCGGGCTACTTAGCTGCCATCGCGGGTTCGCTTTGTTAGCCTCGCTGTTGTCTTTCTCCCTCGGTCAAACGGCCTCAATAGAATCGTCGCGTCACGTCGGGCATCATGTTGACAGTTCTTCATGGTCATCGGTGTCGTAGCAAGCGTACCACCGCCGGTCTTTTTTTTCCTAGCCAATCTTCCCCTAGCGAAGGGGTCCCTTGATCGTTCCTCGACTGCCAGGACTCGCCTCGCTCGTCACACTGCGACAAAGCCATCTGCCAAGCCCCATCCCCGCCTCGAGGCTCACGCCTGCATGCTGACCTGGGACTTTCTTTCTCGCGATGACCTGCCAAAGAGCTAGCGGTTGAACAACCCAGACACCGGTGTCGAGCGCCTAGCCGACGGCTTTTGCATGCGTCTCCAGACAGTAGCCCAAAGAGCTGCAGAAATGTGGTCTCAGCCCTCAGGCCCAAGTTCTATCCAAGCCCCGTGCTTATGCTCGGACCGGCATGTACAGTAGGAAGCTATTGACAATAAGTATTGTTGCGATCCCCTACTGTAAAGGACCCGCTGCTCCCTCCGGTTGCTCCTTCTCCCCCTCTTGTACCAACTGTGGTTCATGCTCTGAAGAGACTGGTGGCTCGACGACGCTGCAGAGCTTGTTCACAATGGTAAGGTCATCGGTATACGGGGTCGCCGCTCTGGCGATCTTGGTGAAGGCCCAGTCGCCGGTGACACCGACACCGTTCCTCACGACGATGACGCCTACTTCCGTCCGAACTACGACACTCGACCCCAGGTCAGAATCAACCTCAACCCCAGCGGGAAATGCTTCGGTCACGGCAGCGGAGACACACACTATTGCTGTCGGTGTCGTAAGGTGTCCTGTCATCGATATGTCCGGCACGAGCTTACCTTGAGCAGTCTGGGTTTTCCTTTACACCTTCAAAGGTTGACGCCAACGTCGGCGATACCATCGAGTGGCTCTTCTATCCCGACGGCCACTCCGTCATACGCTCCGAGTTCGGGTTCCCCTGCACGCCGTACGAGTATGTGGAAATTGGCCGTCAAGGATTCTACAGTGGCAATACATCAGTCAAAGCCATTACGAATGATGTGAGTCAAGTGGCGGAAGTTGCGCGTCTACTCGACTAAAACTACGCAGATGCCACGGTTCAGGGTGCTTGTCAACGACACCGATCCGATTTTCTTTTACTGCGGCGCCCCTGGGTCGTGTTATAAGGAGAAGATGATTGGTGTCATCAACGAAGTGAGTTGCCATGTCGCACCCCGAGACGATGACTGGATACTAAGAGAGTCAGAACTCGAATGAGACACTGGCCAAACAGCTTGAGGCGGCACTTACTTTGACAACGCAAATCATCCCCGGCCAGCCTTTCCCGACGGAATCAGATGGCCCCGACCCGACCGGCAGCTCCGGGAACGCCAACTCAACCAACGGCAACGGCCTCGCCATCAATTACCACCCGGCCCTGAGCGGCGGCCAAGTCGCCGGCATCGTGATCGGCTCGTTGGCCTTCCTGCTCCTCGGCGGCGCTCTGGTGTACATGTGCGGGCGGCAGAGCGTGCTCGACCGCACCTATCGACGAGCGTCGAACAGGCAAGAGGCGCCTCCTCCACCCCGTCCTCCGCAGCCGGAACTAGCGGAACCGCCCGTCACGGAAATCAACGAGGTCTCGCCGTCAAAGACCCCCACTGTGCGGGACTGGAGGGGCAGCCACTACAGCTCTTTCAGCGGCGGTCCGTACCGCGACACCGCAGGGGTCTCTCCCGAGGTCTCTGATCTCACGAGCCCTCGAGCGCTAAGAGGGTTTTCGCACCCCATAGAGGGCAATCAGACATACTAGTGAGTTTCTTCGCTTGCGCGCTTTATCATCGTGTCGAGTCTTTGACTAAACGAGTGGCAGCGACTCTCGCATATCCTCCATCGCTCAAAGTTCCGTGGTCGAGGCCCCGGACAACCAGTCCACGTCGCCACCCGTCCTGGCGCCCATCTGCATCTCCAACATGGAGCCGGCCGAGCTTCCGACGTACGGCGCTCCGAGTCACTCTCCGTATCCGCAGTTCGGGTTGCGCTTCTCGTTCAACGGGTCGGAGAGCCACTACCGGCCGTCCAAGGAGGGGTAGTCTGGGTGTGTGCAGCAGTGTGCGGGGGGGCTGGGGGCGGAATGACGTGACGTAAAGAAGAAAAATACTCAAAGCTTTGTAGGCGAGGCGTTGGTGGGTTGTTGGTGTTCGGTTTGCAAGTTGGCTTTCGATTCCCTCTTGTTCGTTGTCTCCATCGCCAAGTTACAACCTTGTATGTCAGTTTGATACAAATTTTACGCTCCGGCGGTCCATATCCTGACACAGCATTCCATTGTCGCCCACGTCGATGTGGACGGATAGCCATCTTGGTGGCTTCTGATTAGATGAGACCAGCGACAGGGTATGAGATTGGGTAGCTGAGGAATTCAGCACGTGCTGTTGCTACCTGCAGGCCAAGCCAGCCTGATTCCCTTGTGGTTTTACGGCCGATGTCCATCTTGGAACCAACAAGACCGGTTTCCGACGTTGCGACCCAACCTTCGGAGAGTCGTTTACTCCGCCGGATACGTTGCCATGGAAGGGCAGTCATTCGGATCGACGACTGGGCATATCGCGTTCCCCGGCGCCCGGGTTGAAACCGGCGGGACGCTCAACGTGACGGTCACTGATAGCCGTGAGCACGGCATTACCCCGCCGCTCGAAGACGAACTCACGTTTCTAGGTCCACCGGCGACAGCAACAGTCACGCCGCCCCTCTTCGTCGTCCCCTTTGAGCAGAACAGCTACATCATCGACCGCCCCGACCTCTTCATCAAACTCGACGATCTCCTCCCGCGCGTCGCTGATTACCAGAGCGCCGCTCTTTGGGGCCTGGGGGGCTCTGGGTAGGCGGTCATTGCATCTTCTTGAACGCACAGAGGACCGATTGTCGTAGAAAAACACAGATAGCCCTCGAATTTGCGTACCGCCGCTTCCGCGAAACAGGCTGCTCTGTTTACTGGGTCCACGCAGACAACGAAGCGACCTTTGCACAAGACTATGAGAAGACTGCGAGTAAAGCCGGGCTCGCCGGAAAATTCCAAGGCAAGGAGCTGCTGAGAGCTATCCGCGAATGGATAGAGACGCAACCCCGCTGGCTGCTCATCATCGACAACGCAGACAATCTCAGCATCTTTGGTGTTGGGAAGGGACCGGTTAATACCACACAATCCACGGCTGATGAGACGTGCTTGAACGACTATATTCCCGGGGCCCCAGTCGGCACCGTACTCTGGACGAGCCGCGACCAGCAGATTGTTGGCAGCCTTGTCGGGGCCCGGAGAGGAGTGCCAGTCGGCCGTACGACCGTTTATGAGGCCACAGAGCTTTTCTGTGTAACAAGAAACGAGATCGTTGCTGTTGAAGAGATCGACGCTGTTTCTGAGTTACTGGATCAGCTGGATCACCTCCCTCTCGCCGTCTCGCAGGCCGCTGCATACATCCGTCGAAGGCCCACGCCGGTAGCGGAGTACTTGTCCAGGCTAAAAGAAGGAAAGGAAAGATGGAGAGTTCTGCAGAAGTCTGAACACGACCGACACCGTCGACGTGAAGTTCCGAACAGCATCCTGGAAACGTGGACGATCTCGATGGAACATATAAGGCAGGAGGACGATACGGCGTACCGGATCCTTCTCACGCTTCCTTATGTTCACAACCAAAACATTCCCGACAGTCTCATCAGGGCAGCAGCGCGCCCAGACATCGAAGAAGACATGCAAAATCTCGAAATCACCAGCTCATCTACGGAGAGCGAGGATGAGTCAGACGACGATAGCGGCTTGAGCAGTACAACCTCATCTACAACGAGCGAGGATGACTCAGAAGACGATGTAATAGCAAAGCGTTATGAAAGTGTGGGTGCGTATGGGACATAGTGGATACGTAATATTATATCTATACCGTAAGTTTTAAGGGAGCAGCACGAGGCTTTGTTCTATACCAATTAGCTTCGGGATCGCCTAGGCATTCGCCAACGGTAACAGCTCGCAGGTTCTTCTCCTTAAGAACCTTAATAAACTCGGGAAGCAGGTTCTCGGCAGTGTTTTCCTGACACTTTTCATTGTGAGTTAGACGCGTGTCGTTTGAAGGGTCAAGAACCGTGGCCAACTTACATCGTGAGACAGAGAGATGCTTCCGCCCTCCTCCAAGCCCGCGTTAAAAATATCGAGACCGGTAAAGTTGCCAAGATTGTTATATTTCCAATCATTAGTGTCGATGTCCGCCCAGATGGTGTGGTATTCCAGTTCCTTCATCGCAGCCAGGGTTCGTTCGTCAAAGGCAAAGTAGGGGAACCGCATGTACGTGGGATACTTGCCCGTGATGTTGAGCAAGGTGTCCTCTAGCAGCGTCATCTCCGTGACGATTTCCTCGTTTGTTATCTTAACAAGGTCGGTGTGGTGGTATGTGTGGTGCCCAAGCTGGTGACCCTCAGCGAGGATGCGCCTAATCCGTGGTTGCTCTTCCATGATCTTGGTCACAAGCTCGCCGTTGACGAAAAAGGTGGCTTTGAACCCGGCCTCTTTGAGCAGATCGAGAATCTTGTCGGTGTGTTTGGTAGGGCCGTCGTCAAAAGTGAGAGCAAAGTCGCCCTCGACAACACAGCTTGAGATGGCGGTTCCATAAGGAATCTTGGTGGGAGGGCTAGCCTGTACCTCTAAGGCAGGGCTAGAGCTCTCGAGAGGGGGTGCTACAGCTGATTCTTTATAACAGATGCCGTTTGCTACTTTAGGGCACGAGGGAGCTCCTACTACCTGAGCAACCAAGCGGAGAATGAACTGTGGTTTGGAGTATATAATGATAAAGAATATACAGACACTTATAGCGACAACCTTGAGGAAGACGTTTATACGGCGCGTTGCAAGATGCATTTCAACTTAAGTCTTAGGAATGACTTAGGAGGAATTATGTCTCCTAGTGTGTGTCGTCTTACAGTATTTATAGGTAGCCTGCGCAGGACTCATATTACATCTATGGTTTTAGGTTTTAGGCAATTTATGAGAACTGAACAATTTCCTTAGATGCCCCCTACAGAGTGGTAGTAATTACTAATTTGCGCCTTTCACCCCCCCTCATACAAGAGATGAGACGTGGCTAGTTTAGAGACGCTCTCAATAAAGTCTATATAGAACCACTTTATTCTATATGATGCTCTATTTGTAGGAGTTGTTAATCTCTTACAAGACGTTAAGTACTTTTGGCTTAGTATTGTAGCATTTTTTTACAGTTTTGCTACTATAATCGCGCTAATTAGCTGACACCAAGGGAGCCAAAGCTAGCAACAGCATAGCGCCTGTAGGGCTTACTTAGACAGCCCAAAACTATATCGGTCGCAGAGCATAGGAGTTTTAATTATTAAAGCAAGGGCAGTATGGCGGCAACCTACACAGACCTTGGCCGAAATAGGAAAAGGTTGTAGGTAAATATTAGCATTGTATCTAGGACAGATTTCGCTAGCTAAAATAACTAAAGTCTGATGGCTTGTGTAATTACGTTATGCGACTGGGAGCAGATTTGCCAGGCCCTAGAGGGTCATGGAAAGCGTACAGAGCCAGAACAATGGCTTCTTGAATGGTGCTGGGGACACTTACTTTTTCTCTTTTGCTTTCCTCGCATCTCTGTATTGCCGCCGGCGCCGGAGATGCCGAACTTGATGGCGGCCTGGACAAGCGGGTGCGACTCCGTGGCGCGCGGGGTGGCGGCGGCGGCTCAGGCGATTGATGCGAAAACGGGGCCGCCGGGCTCGGCTGCTGGGGTGCCGGAGCCGGGCGGCACGGTGGCGCGCAGCATGTTGATGAAGCAGGCGAGCGTGTTGACGAAGCGCTCGCCGCGGCGGTTAGCGTCTACCACTGGGCGGACTTACGATATGCACAAGCTTTTTCAAGATGCGGCACGATACAGCCTGAGCCAGAAATCACGACGACAGGAAGCAGCCCAGTATTCCGAGGCTGCACTACTTCTTGTGTCGGAACTCTTCCTCCCGATATCGCCAGAAACATGGGACGAGAACGAGATGTGGCTTCCCCATGCATTACAGAACAGTGACTGGGCCGAAGTATAAGTATGCAAAGCCGGCGCAGATGAAGGCATCGCAAATCTTCTGACTTATGTGTCCTACTACCTCTATGAACGTGGACGTCGGAACGAACAGGAGCCGGCAAATAGCAAAGCGCTCTCATTGCGGCAGAGTTTGTTCGGCGACAGACACACAGACACCGTCTGGAGTATTATGACTCATCTTGCGGCAGCATACTATACACAGAGGAGGTATAATAAGCAGAAAAGATTTACCTGGAAGTACTGGAGCTACGACAGGATATCTTCGGCAACAGGCATATCGATGCTCTACGCAATATGTCTTCACTTGCAACAATACAGCATGAACAAGAGGGGTATGATGGGGCAAAAAAGATTTACTTGGAAGTACCGGATCTACGACAGAATATTCTCGGCACCAAGCACCCTGACATAATTCAAAGTATGACTTCGCTTGCAGTAACGTACATTAGACAAGGGAAGTATAGTGAGGCGAAGAATATCATGCTAGAAGTTCTGATACTAAGACAAGAGGTACTTGGTAAAGCACACCCTAGCCCAATCAGGTTCATGGAGGACCTTGCTGTACTATATTGGCGTCAAGGGAGATACGATAAGGAGGCTATGGTCAGGAAAGAGACAGAAGAGCTACTTCAGACTAGAATGGAGGCATGAGGGGACTTACTCGCCAACTTCTTGTGGATAAAAATCTGAAACGTTGTTCTTGGGATTTTGGATGGTTTGACAGACCTGGCCGAAGTAGTCAACGAGAGATGGGGCTCTTGGGAGTATTGTGGAAATGAGATGATGGGAAGAGTCGATGCCGAACAACTGATGTGGCGTTATTTTTTTCAGTGTGATTTATCGACAAGAGAGTGGGGATAGTCGAGCAAGTTTGGAAGAAGACGGACAGACACTCTGGTTGTACAGGAAAGGCTCAGATGAATGCGACCCTCGAGAGCTTCCGGGTGTCGCGGTGTGCCGCGCCTCACGGGATTAATACGCCAAATGGGCTTCAACTAATGTAGCTTGAGCGGAAGAAAAGCTGATAAGCCCTCTACGAGCTGCTGCTTCTGGCTTTGGGAAGCCGTGTTCAAGAACTACCGCAAGCGATGGCCTTCGTCGTGAGAGGGAGCTATGTTTGGTTACCACGTGGACAAGCTGTGCATGAGGGTGGTGTGCAAGACTGTCTAAATGACAATTAGAAGCCAGCTCCCCAACAAATGGGCACTAACCATGGTTCAAGGCCGTCTTGTTGCGTTGGCGGCCATAGTGAAAGCCCCGTGTAGGGCGCTTCCGGAGGTGCCGGTGTCCTCGGCGAAGAATGGTACGTCCGGGTTGTCAGCCGCGTAATACCGGACACAGAGCCCTGCCATGTATCGTCTCCCTTTTGCGAATAACTCCCCATATAAAAAGTTCCAGCCCGGTAAATATGTACCATGTTTAGAATATCGGTCTCAATGCTTCTACACCCGGCCGTTAAAGACGGGCACCGCCGGAACCGCCGTGTACAAGACTGCGTGCGTCCCCAGCAGCAGACACCGCTTCGGAGAAAGCCCGAGGAGCGACGGTCAGCCGCGAGCACGAACGACCGAGGCATCGGCTCGTCGTGTTCCATCTGCAGTCGACCGACCGGGCCTCGCGGAACCGGCAGACGGCGGGGGGGGGGGTTGATGGGGGGCAAAATTTCCAGTTTTCGCAACAGCTCCCGTGGTCTAGCTGGTTATGACGTTGTTCTTATAATTACATCATCAATGTGAGAAATGCGAAGGTCGCGAGTTCGATCCTCGCCGGGAGCAACCTTTTTACGATGGCCGACCAAAAAGATAAAACCGATGATGGTTTTCTTTCAGCTTACGAACACTGTTCAACAGGTTGGATGGAATACGGCAAACCATTTTTTGTCCTTTTGCACTCGTTCATCCTGGGTTTGGGCACGCCAGTGAGCTGGTTGTCCGGGGTTGTTCCTTTTGCTGTATATGCATGCGGGTGCTGTCTTTGCCTTGAGATGGCCTGTGCGTGCGTGCATCTGGCATATCTGAGAGAGTCCCGAGGGGTCCCGATGCTGAGCCGCAACATCTTGATGCTTGCAACCTTCACCCATCCGTCGGGATGATCTGCTGCGGAAGACGCGGACAGGAGGTTGGCGCGTCATCTTCGTTTTCCCAGCCTACCAGGGATACAAACTGGGAGTCAGAGAGTCAGACAGACAGACAGACAGACGCCTGTGGTATAAACAATGGTTGGTTGACCTCTATGTCGGCCAACATGGCGCCAACTGCCCGCCCCTCTGTTCGCTGACTTGGTTGGACTGTGTGTGGTATGCGGCCTCCCTTCACCCCGTCCACAAGCGGAGAACCTCTATGGCGGAGACGGCAGGAAAGCGGCATAATCGATTAGGGTGATCAGGGTGATGAAAACCACCCGCCGCTCCCGATTCTCTCTGTTCTCATCGTGTTGCTTATTCAACGACGACATGGGCGTGGTGGAAGACCCGTCGAGCTCTCTTTTTCCAGAACGCCCCCCCAATGACACAACCTCCCGGCAGAAGCACCCTAACGTCAGCCAGCCTAGTAGGAACCGACTACCGCCGAGGAAAAACACCCGCGAACCAAACAAAAGGCACAGGGGCGTCAAGAGGCTGATGCCGAGAACGTGATCCTTGTTGCGTAAAAATAATAACCCTGGCCGTCGACTTGTATTCCCGATGCCCCCGTTTCGTTACTCACTCATGAAAGAAAGAAGAGAAAAAACACATCTCATATCAGCGTGTGAAAAAACCCATCATCACACGAAGGAGGGGGGGGGAAAACTCCATGCTACCACCCCCGCATGCTCTATGATTTCACCTCCGATGCCCGCCCAACCCAGCCGCGCCATATACTCAGACATCCCATAACTGTTCCCCTACCCACCCACCCACTTACTAGAAAAGAAAAAGAAGAAAAGCAGAAAAAGGTCATCACGTTTCGTCGACATCCATCCCATCTCGTTCAAACCCGCAGCTCGACGGCGATCTTGTCTTCCTTGGCCACGACCTCGTCCTCTGGCCCGGCGCCCCGGTCCCGCCGGCGGCGCAGCTCGCTCTCGGCGATGGACCGGACCAGCTGGACGGCCAGCTCGGTGCCGCGGGCGACGGAGGCCTCGGAGGCGTCCGAGGGGACGTGGAGGAACGTCACGCGGCGGTGCTCCCGCGCCCGCCAGAGGTGCGCCAGGCTGGAGAAGTAGATGAAGTCGCACAGGTAGTGGCCCGCGTCTTCCGATATGCGCAGGTCGGAGCCCTCCTGTTCCCCGACGCCGTCAGTAACTCGTCTCGGACCTCGAAAACATGGGCAACGCTCCATTCATAATGTATATTTGCCAGGGGTGGGGAGAAGGGACACTCACCGGGCTATGCGCCTTCCACCGCTCCAGCACGTCGGCCAGGTCCAGCCCCGTCTCGATCTCGGGCGGCATGCCGTGCCAGACCCAGCCGTCGCCCTCCTCGCGGCGGCGCTCGTCGTCCTCGAGGCGACGGCCGTCGACGTCCGGAAAGGTGTAGCCGTCGCGGTGGCCGCGGCGCTCGACCGAGTAGAACAGGCGCGGGCCAGCCATGCCGATGTGCACGACGGCGTCGACGCGCGGGTGCAGCGCCGGGTCCCAGAGCCGGGGGACGAGGGCGCGGACGGTCATGTAGTTGACGCGGATGGCCTCGGGGTGGACGAGGATGCGGACGGGCGGGAGGGGTCGGCTGGCTGCGGCAGCGGAGGAGGAGGAGGAGGACGACGACGAGGCCGAGGGGTGGTGGTGCTCTTTCGGGTTCTTGGCGCGGAGGGGCGGGAGGTAGGCGGGCAGGGAGCGGGCGATCTCCCAGGAGGGGTTGACGGGGTACTGGGCCTTGAACGGCTAGAGCGCGAACACGATCTGGTCAGTTTTGACGGAAGAAAATTGAAGGAAAAAAAAGAAAAAGAAAAGAAAGGAACGGATTCGTAAATGCAATTGGGGTAAAATAAGAAAGAACACCAATTGAGGGCCCCGCGGGTTAGAAGTCCGCCGGGCGCTACCGTTTGGGTTCGCGATGTGACTGAAAAAAGTCGCCGTCCGGGCGATGGCGGGGTTCGCGAAAAGGAGGGGCAAACCCGTGGGAAAGACCGGAAGGGGGGGGTGGAAGGGAGGTGTGGGGATGGATCCAGGACGTACGCCGAAGCCGGTGACGAGCACCGTGAACTCGTCTTCCGAGTCTATCTGGGACCCCATCGTAGAAGTCCGTTTCTCTTTCTACCCTTGTGTGGTATAAGAATACAGGTTGAGAGGGTGAGGAAAGGGGAGGAGGAGAGGAGGAGGTTGCGGTTTATCCAGAAAGCCCGCCAAGATCCCTCCTGAAAGCAACAGCGCGCGCGGGGGGGGAAGGAGAGGGGGGATGAAAGGCGATGATAAGTCTGTTGCTTTTGTAGGTACAGGTAGGTACCTGCCTGCCTGCCTACCTACCTACCTGTGCGTGCAAGAGGTGCGGTGCGCCCATCCTGCGGGCCATTGTCCGGGGGTCTCGCCTGTCTGCATCCGCGCAATTGGGGGGGGGGATGGCTTACTGTGGGGTCCCAGCGCTAAATCGATACACTTGCAGCGGCAGGCCAAAGGGGAAGGACGCCACGAGCAAAAGTGTGCCGGGGGCACATGCACACATGCAAGAGAGATAGAGATCCGAGGCGGACTTTTGCTCTTTTTCTTTTCCGTTTTTCCAGACGACATTGTCGACCCTGCACCAACCCAGGCCCGTCGCTCACGCCCGCCCGCCCAACCACCTCGCTGATCCCCGTCAGATATGACGATTCCCCTCGTATGGAGGGAAACTCGAAAAGCCGACTGAGAAGGAGTCGTCCGTGGCCAATTGGGCACGGGGTAAAAATGAAAAGATGGCATCGCAGCAAACCCGGGCGGGCATGTCACTGAGCGAGCGAGCGAGAAGGGTCCACCACCAAGAGGGACGACTGACTCGTCCGTTGCGCGCTTCAAAGTGCGGGCCAAGAAAAAGGAAGTAGTGAATAAAAAAGCAAGAATATTCTAGCGCGATGCGGGAGTGCGTGCGTGTGTGTGTGTGTTGTGCCATGAGGCAAGGCGCGGAGGCTGGCGCAGCATTTGGACATGATTCGCAGTGATTCGAGTGACACAACATACCTAGACTGCAAACTCAGCAGTGGAGGTGGTTGGAAGGACATGGCGCCCAGTAGATCGATCGTCTGCAAACGCTTGGCGTCGTCTGGACCAAGGACAAGTAAATAAAAAAAAGGCTTCGAGCGAATAGGCGCTTTGGCTAGTCACTGCTGAATCGTGTCACCATTCGTGTGCATAATTCTCAGACGTACACTGTTGTTGTTGTTGTCTTCCAGAGCTGCCAAGAAATGCTCCAGCAGCCCGTCTATCGACGTCTATCGAAGCGATAGCGTCCAATGTCTAATGCTGTTTGTGCCTAGTGCACCATTCTGTGGTGCGGGTATCAACCAAAACTTCATATCCAGCCTCGGCTGAACCTGTCATGAAAAAAAGTCATTTGTATAGCCCCCGATGAAAGAAAAAAAAAAGGCCTCAGCTCGACCCTGATCGCGGCTCATCGAGGATCACCAACCCGCCGCCATCATCATAACCCACCCGCCCTTCGTTCGCAGCTCTTCGCATTTCGTCCCGAAGAACCGTCTTCTCGCCCGTTACGGGATCCCATTCCCAGCCTTCGCGCATCCACATCCACCGTAGACACGCCCGGAGCTCCTTGTCATCTGGTCGTACTCTCATCCACTCGGGTTGGAAGTTGGGGGCCGCCCCTTTGCCGTTCCAGTCTTCGGCCCGCCCCAAAAGCTCGTCACGGCAGAAGATGCGCCAGCTGTCGAGCGCGTATTTGCCTTGCGTCAAGTGACCCATCTCCCACGCCTCGCCGGCTTCTCCGCTGCGTCCGGGAGTAAGCTCTTGGGAACCCCCAACGTCGGGCCTGAGTGTTTCCAGTTCCAAATCTCTCTTGTCGTAATTCTTCACTCTGTAAACTGTGCCTGCTGTCGGTGGCCTCTCGAGCCACAACCGGGCATATCGCTGTATGGCCGCTGTTCGCACAACCGAAAGCCCCAAATGATGGATCATGCTCACGATCGGGGCGGTCGCCTCTGGGTCAGCCAAGGCGGTTGGTGTCGGGAAGCGCTCCTTGACCTTGTAAAACGCAGGGATTGCCAGCGTTCCGGCTGTCTTGACGAGGAAAGTTACAACCACAAGCAGCCAAAAAGGTTCATGAGCAAACTCTTCCTGAATCAGGCCAAAGCGCGGGGCTGACAGCGGAGGGAAGGGGATCGTGGATACAAGACCACCCGGGCGTTTTGACCGGGGCGACGGCCTCGATTGCGGCTGGCCGAAGAAGGGTGACTTGACGGCCGTCTTCCGTCTCGGCGAGGGCTCCGGCGGAGCTACTTCTCTGACTTGACCCGTCTCAGCTCCTCGGGGGACAATGATTCGGACAGGCTCGTCCGCGATGGGCTGCTGCACGGGGATGGCCAGGATGGCGCCTCCGCCCGAAGACCCCCGGCTGTCTGCGGGCCGCTGGCTTTTAAAGCGCTCGAGTTGTCGTCATTGGTTTTGCTAGCTGCTGCGCCGCCATTTTGGGTCTTGACGTCGTTGGGACGGGGCGTGCCTCGCCCAGTAGTGGTGCCTTCCTTGAGAGCCGCGTTTTCTCGAGATTGTTTGCGGGGCGTGGGGTTGGGCGTGGCGATGCCGTTGCTGATGAGTGCCGAGGTGACGATATGGGATGTGTCAGCAGACGATGGAGTAGCTGTTTGCTGTTCGGGGTTGGTGCGTGGCGGCTGCTCATCGGCGAAATAGTGAGATGTGGATGGCTTGGGGGCGGTTCTGGGCCGCTTCACGCGGCGCTTCGGCTCGGTCTCATCGTCATCGTCATCTTCGTCATCCTCCCGTCCGCGCTTGGGAGGGGCGATCTCTCGCTTGATAGCTCGCTCCCTCTTGATGGCGGTGGGTTGAGACGGATGTTGAGGTTGAGACTCGACAGCGTGGCCTGGTCGATGAACACGCAGCAGTGCGGCCAGATTCTTGATGGACTGGTCAGTGGCCGCCCAACCCTGGCGCAGCTTCGCGTCGGCTAGCGTGGCTTCTTTGACCCGAGGGATGTAAGCTAGAATATCTTGTGCATCAAGCGGCGAGCGGGTTAGGTCCCTATCCTTCATTGCGGCCGCATTCTCCAGCATCAGGTTCCAGTCCTCGTATCCACTGAGGAGGCCGAGGTCGTAGATGGCAAGCTTCTCTTCCCACGGTGTGCCGGGGGCGCGAAGGACGCTGAGGAGGAAGGGCTTGTCGTCGTCAGAAACGTCGAACCCGGCGAAAATGTCATCAGCTAGCGCCATTGCTAATGATGTGTGATGATGCGAGCGGGCTGACGGGGCGAATATTGCGGATATCTTGGAATCGGAGGCGATGAGGCGGTGATGAACCAGTGATGATGGATAGCTAAAGTGATGGCGTCGTCGAAGGGTTGGGTGATGGAATGAGAATTGACGAAATGTTGTCAAGGGCGTGAAAATTATTTCGGGAAAGGGAACGAACGGAGAAGGGGTTTGAGATCCAGGGCAGTGAGCGTTGCGTTGAGTGAGGCAGGCTTCAACAGCACCATGGAAATGGCAGGTGGGATTTCCTCAGTTGGCTACGAGCCTGGCATGGCAGGCGTGGAAAGCACCCATTGTGCTCCGCTGGGGGGCGTTCAATAGCATTCAGTTCCAGCGTCAAAGAGACACTGTAAAATTGACGCAGGGAAGGCGTCGAACAACTACCTAGGTAAGGTAAGGCAGGTGCGTAATAAATGGGCAAGGGGGAGTCAATCCGCCGCCAGCAACGACAACGCTGCCTTTGGGTGAGGTCGGTTGTCGTCAGGTCAGTCTTCAGGAGCGACGTTTTCCGGCTCAGCACAACAAAAACCTGCTGGTGTGGTTGTTTAGCCTCATGCGGATCCCCTGGCTCAGGCACCTTTTCCTTCCAGCGTCATCAGGTCAGCCACACACACGTACAAATACACTACACACAGCCCACGGATGGGCCTGACCCTGTCTGGCTTTGACTGCGAATCTGGGGAAAAGAGCAACAGGCTGCCGGCCAAAGGCTGGAATGAAACACCCGGCTGGCTGTTGAAAGAGACGGAAGGACAAAACCGGCCGACACTTTGTCGAAGCCATGGTCGTGTGGCTGATGAGCTCGCGTGTGCTGGTGTCAGTTGCTGCTTGGTTATTTGTCGACGTTCAGGATCAACAGGAACATCAAAATATGAGGAGACCTCCTGGCCTGTCACCGTTGCGGACCAACTGCTGAGGTAGCTTTCGAATGATGTGCCAGGTCGGCTCAACTTGTTGGAGATGCCCAGTTTTTTATCCAAGCCAAGTGCCAGCAGCCAAGACGACTAGGACCGGCTAGCAGCCTGCAGCCCGTCCGTTCCCAACTTCCAAATCACCTTCTCGAACTGTTGCTGTTCAGGGGTGGTGCCTCGCCAGAGCCTCCTCCTCCCTTTCCCCAGATTATGCGATAGGGGAGATGATCTGGTTGGCAGGCTGCTATCTATCGCATTGATACATAAAGCTACGCAGCTTTGGAGATGATCTTGTGACTTGCTCAGAGGTCCACTTCTCACCGTCAACTATGAATGAACCAGAGCGGGCCGGATACCTACCTATGCATGATGAGATGCAGTCCTCAGGAGCCACTGCATGAGGAGCCTGCCTGTCCGCTCGAGCGTATCCCATGGAAGCCGGATGTCGCATTGATTACAGAGTTAGGTGACTGTGAGTTTGAGTCTGTTTCCGAGGCTTCGACCGGTGACCACCAGCTTCAACAGGAAACAAATACAGGGCGAGCTGCGCTGACCCATGCATTGGTACCTGAAATCGGCAAGTCCAATCGAGGGCCGCCAAGACATCTCATCGCCCGGAATGCTGCTAGAATCGCCAACCGGCACCAGCAACCCGCGAATTTCCCCGCCCTCCCCGCGAATGGCGTTCCTTTCCCTTTGGGGCGCCCGGCCGGTAGGTATCTGATTAGGTATCTACTTGGTACGTGCAAGTAGGCCTTATTCCCGTCACCGTCGGCCGGTTGGTTTCCCTTGATCGCCTGAGCAGGTGTACTACGTAGTAGGCCGATTGTGTCAGCAATACGCGTGAACCAGCAGAGTCCATGCAGGCGTGTTATGCTGTTTTAGGTACTACCGGGTACGGATAGTGAGTGAGCGGAGACCGAGATAGGCGTTCGGTGCTGCGGGCATGCCACGTCTGCGGAAAGCCGAAGCGGGTACGTACCCTCCTCCCAGACCACCTCACGTCTATGCAACATGCCCAAGGAGTGGCCCATCGCGTGATGGTCTGTGGGGCTTACCAAGTCACGTGGAAGCCTTCACCCAATCCTTGCCTCCAGCCAACCCGTCGCCTCATTTACTGCCTACTCCCCATTTTCGCCGTTCCTGGAACTTCCAGATCCTGTCCTAACTTCCGCCCATCCCCCCATCACATCCAGCGCGTCCTTGTCATTTCTTCCGAGTGCTCACCAACCCGAATCGATCACTCTCAGCGTCAATCGAGCATCGAGAGATGAGTAGTCGCGGCGGTAAACTAGCCCCAGAAGTCAACCGGTGAGTCCGAATTCTTCTTCAGAGCCTAGCCTAGCCTGCCACTGTATATCTCTGCATCTTTTCCCCTGCCTTGCGCACACGACACACCCGGGAGCCGGTCAACGTTACCCCGTGGCCCACGCCGTACACACACCCGGCCCTGCCTCTTTTGACACTTCCTCTGGCCCCTTGTTGATACCACCTCTCTCGCACTGCTTGATGACGGAACATGACTGACTGGTTGTTGCACAGAGCTCTGTTCGTGAAGAACTTGAGGTATACCTTACCTGCCGCCCCCGTCATTGACCACACGACGCTTGGCATCGGTAACTGACACGACGACAGTTACAACGTAACTCCAGAGGAGTTGTTCGACCTGTTCGGAAAATTTGGCCCAATACGGTACGCGCCATCTCCCGTCCACGACCGGCACACGACCCAGACATCAGTGAGAACTAACCTCTGCTACAGACAGGTCCGTCAGGGCATTGCTAGCGGCACCAAGGGTACCGCATTCGTTGTCTATGAAGACGTAATGGATGCGAAGCAAGCTTGCGACAAGCTCAACGGTTTCAACTTCCAGAACCGTTACCTCATCGGTATGTGGACGCCGACCCCCCTTTCCGCGACCGGCGACGAATGCTAACGTCCGCAGTTCTCTACCACCAGCCAGAGAAGATGCTCAAGTCAAAAGAGGACCTCGAGGCCCGCCGGGCCAGTTTAGCGCAGCTCAAGAAACAACACGGTATCGATTGACAATCCGACGGGTCTGCGGCACGCCTCCAGACATCCCCCCCGTCTGCAGGCCCGTCTATGTCTTCACGTAAATCGAGCGCTTCTCCAGATCAGAAGACGATCCTAAGAAAGGGCAAGCCGACCATTACCGGGCACGCACGCAGAGCCGGTGTGCGATTCGCCGACGGAGTGCGACCCAACTCGCTCCAGGCCCAGACTTGCGCTTGATACACGGTGGGGCTGTTGTGAAAACTCCATGACCCGCCGAGTAAAAAAGAAAAAAAGGTCAAGCTTTCGTTCTGGTCGGGATCCTTACGGTGCAGAGACACGCGCAACTTCTTTCGTTCGCTGGTTTTGGCTTGAAAAATGCCCGAAAACTCACTAGACCTCTCCTGGAGAGTATCATGACCTGATATGAACCTAGCGCGACGGAAGGGGCCATTAGGGATTAGGAAACCGGGTTGAGCCGTCCGTGGACGCTGATGCCATCTTCAGTTCCGGCGGTGTTTGTATCATTTATTTTTCCTTTTTTTTTATTGCTGAATTTGGGAAAGGGAGGGGGCGTATCATCATCACCTTTGCTTGTGGATTACCTTCCTTCGACACTCTTGACTGCCAAGTCACTATCATCAGAGAATGCACAACAAACAACCGGGGCATCGTCCTCGTATTCCCCTGCCGCGGAGCCCTGGGTCGCCTTGTCGACATGAACCGACATTACTGCGTGTTGATATGCCACAGCCCATTGTTGAATTGCACACACACGTATGTGTTCGTCATCACGTCTGAGTACCGTCTCATGTCATGGTGATCCACCCCATGGATTACCACACCTGCTCGCCGAGCACATCTGCGCAAAAAAGAAGCATGCGTGCGGGTGTGAAGTTTAGTTTTTTGTTTTGTGTTTTGGCCTCCGCCTTTCGGTTTGCATGAACCGCGTGGCCACTGAGAGTGATTATGTTTGCCTCGTTTTCAAATACGTCAGCCAGCTGTAGACGGTTGAAACGTCCTCGCTATACGACGCCTGGTCTCCCGTACTGGTGAACCGTAGCGAGGTCCCGGCCAAAACACAACTCGCCCCCCCCCCCCCCAAATTCAACAAAGCGGCGGTGCCAGCCTCCTCCGCCGCCGCCCGCGTCCGACTTCTCAATCGGGTTACCTGGGGAAAGGGGGCCTGGTGAGGCGGGGGGACAGAGATCAGGCGCGTCGGGTGCCGGTGAGGAAGCCGCCGTTGCTCGAGTGCCGGGAGGCGGTTAGGGCCGTTGTTGTCCACGGGCAAAGGGGGGAAACTCAACGGGGGGGGGCTAATAACGGTACGATGGGAGTGCATGGTGTGTGTGTCTCGGGCAAGGGAAAACGGTAGTTTGCCCCTTCCCGAGTCCCCCGGACTTGGTTCCGACCGCGGGGAACCGGCGCCGGACGCGGAAGGGCAGGTGCGAGATGGGCGGGCGGGAAAAAGGGTTTGCAGACCGAAGAGGTGTGTGTAGGGAGGGTGGGGGCGGAGGACAAGGGCGTGTTCATAGTTCTCGGCAATAGAGTCTGGTCTGGTCTTTTTTTTTTCTTTTTCTATTTTTTCTCCCTTCTCTTCTTTCTATGCTTAATTTTTTTCAAGTGTGCGTTTTGTAATCTCACGTTACGTCGCCTGCGGTCTTGGGAGGGCAATGCCTAGACACTCTTTCTGAAGGCTAAGGAGGAAAGGAGGGTGTGAGGGGGGGGGGGGGCAATGAAATCGGATGATCATCGTCCGGTGGCACCTCGCGGTCTCGCGGGTCTCAACCCGCAAAACGTTGCTTCATGTCTTTCTCTCTTCTCTCGCCCGTCCAGAAAGATCCTAATGGCGGGGAGGGGGCTTTTCGAGTTGTCCGACGTGCTCACCGTTTTCTCCCACCTAGAGCAACCGCCCGCCCCCCCCCCCCCCCCCCCCGTTGGACCTCGTGGTTTGTATATATCGCCGATCTATGTGTGGGGGTCCCCGGCATTGTGGAAGGGGGAGCCGATGCCGCGGCCGGCGCCTCCCCAGCATCTCCAAGAAAAAACCTGCGTCGTCGCAAAGTCCATTCTACGCCATGCCTGCCTGGGATCACCAAGTCACCGCCCGAGAGGGGCAATATGTCAATAAGAATAAAATGGTAGGCATTCGGACAGAGAGCTACTGCGCAAGAGCTCGGCGAGACCGGAACGGTCTCGACAACCGGCAGGCGACGAGCCAAAGAGGCAAGTGAAGACGCGCGTGATCTACGGAAACCTCCAAATGGCGGGTGGCCCTTTCAACAAATGCGCCCTCCCACGGGACAGGAGACACCACCTCGGATGCAGGTCGCCGTAAAAAGGAGCCCCAGTCTTAAATAGCCTTTTGCCTTGGTGCCGAGGGCTTGGCAAACACGTATTCTCATTCGCAACGTCCAGGCTCTCTCTCTCTCTCTCTCTCCCTCTGGCCGACGAGAGACCGGCACTCGGTCTCCGGGGACATGTGTGAACTTGAATGCATCTTCTCCATTCCTAAGCGCACAGCTTTAACTTTCAGTACTCACTATAGAACCTTTCCGCGTCTACCCCCGTCATATATGCTGCAAATGTGACTCCCGAGAACCCCGCCCAAACACGAATCGCAGAGCGGGACAAAAGGTGCAACCATTTTTTTTCGAATGCCGTGTGAAATGCCAGGAAACCGACCCCCATAGTATTGATGGTCCTCATCTTGTTTGTTTTTCTCTCTCCAAGATTCCCGCCCCCTTTCCGGGGCCGAGCTGTGGTTGTTTCTCGTCCTCGGTTGTTTAGTAAACCTTCTTCTTCTCGTCGATGGAGAACTGGCCGGGGCCGGCGTTGACGAGCAGGAGGAGACCGCCGACGATGGAGAGGATCTGGAAGAAGTCGTACTTGGCGAAGTCCTTGTGGGGGTGGTGCTCGTGCAGCTGCGTGTTTGTTAGCATGATCCGGTGCCGCGCAGCAGACAGTGGCAGGGGGAACTTACGGTCCAGAAGTTGTTGACGAGGATGTTGAAGATGCTGAGGATGAGGACGAGCAGGGTGGCGCTGAACTTGGCCTTGAAGCCGACGACGACCATGACGCAAGCGACGAAGCCAATTATGGAGGTGATGATGCGCCAGACGGACCACGAGCCGCTGAAGATGAAGCCGATGAAGAGGAAGATGAGCAGGACACGGCCGGCAAGCTGGAAGTACATCTTGCGGTCCTTCTCGTCGAGCTGGGGCAGACCGGCAAAGGCCTTGCTCTTGCGAACCCACGAGTCGGAGAGGACCATCAGGAGACCGCCAATGACGGACAGGTTGCGCAGGAAGAAGTTGAGGTCGAAGATCAGGCCGTATCCGAGGGCCTGGGTGACGACAACGCCCATGAGGCCGGCGACGGCGTAGTCGGAGTACTTGCGGATGATGACGAGGCTGGAGCAGGCGACCATGGCGAGAACATTGACAATGAGGAACAGGTGCGTGATGCCGGAGGGGACTACAGAGGGTTAGGTTAGGCTTTGGGCCCGTCATCTCGAGGTTTGTTTGTGGGCTCGCAGACGTACTGTGGCGGTAATCGTGGAGATAGAGGAGCTGGTCGCTCCACTGGGTAATGATTCTGAGGGCATCCTCGAGGAAGGTGACGACGATCAGGAAGCGGCCAATGACGGGCAGGTGACTGTCAAGCAAGCCTCGGTTAGCACACAGGAGTCTACACAGGCGACCACAAGCAGGCGGCACGGCTCGGTGCCGGGGCTCAATCGGGGGGTCGTTCAACTCACGGCTTGATGGGCTCGCTGACGGAGTCGAGGAAGTCCTCAATCTTGCTCGTCTGTTCACGGATCATGTCCAGGGGGCTGGACTCGGAGGCGTCTGCACTCGGGCCGCCAAAGGACGGGGGACCACCGGCGCCTAGGCCGTAAGAAGGGCCTCTCTGCTGAGCCATTATGCCGAGGTAGGTGGACGTGTTGAGGTGGCTGTTGCACGAGGGTGTACAGACAGACCAGCTGTTCGCTCTGGCGGTGACGTGTTATTCAAAGGGTCGTCGTCGTCGTCGTCGTCGTCGTCGTCGTCGGGAGAGGCGGCGCGGGGAGCGTCGAGATGGTGGGAAAATAAAATGAGGGTGGACTGCGAAGCTGGGATCCGAGGGCTAGCCTTGACCGCCAAGGTATAAAAAAGAGAGAGAGAGAGAAAGGGCAGACAGGTACAGATAGGTTCTGTGACGGAAGGGGAAAGAAGGCGAGGGGAAAAGGAGATGGATTGGCAAAGTGGCCCGTTGGCGCTCTTGGGAGGCAGGGAGGGGAGGGGTCGGAGGGTTGTGAATGGGTGCGTGTGGTCTCGGTGAAGAGAAGGAGATTTGCGACTTTGTAGTGGTGTCGAAGGGGACAGACGAGGGCGGGATTGATGGGTGGATGGAGCAAGGAGAGAGGGCAAGGCAAGCTGGCCTGAATTGAATTGCCTGGATGACTTCAGATTTGGTACAATGTGTCCTTTCGAACCTCACGCGATGGACACACTGATGCTTAGAGGTCCGAGGTGTCCACTTTTTAGACGGGACACCCGGAACGGGGAGGTCGTTGGGGTGTATTATGTAGGTAGGTAGGTACCTGCGCTTCTTCTCGGTACATGGCCAATTGCCTCAGATGCCCGCCCATGCCCATGTACTCGGCGAGGGGGAAGTACCGACGATGCGCTGGGGGGGTCAAGCTCACTCACTCACAGGTAGGTACCTACTCACCTACCTGCCTGCCTACCTACCTGCCTACCTACCTACCTAGGTAGGTACGGAATACACAGCGTGCCTACCTACCGACCTCCACCCTTCCCTTCCCTGGCTCGTGCGCGCTCAGTCCCTGAACTCGGCACGAACGCCTTAATTCTTTGTGTTTTACACTACCACCTTCCCATACCCAGGTACCTACCTACATAGGTAGGTACCTAGGTAGGTGAGCATTTCCTGCCCCAAGGCTACGGATACCCAAGGTACCTGCCTGCCTGCCTGCCCGCCTGCCTACCCTACCCACCCAAGACAGCTGCAGCTAGCTGCAGCTGTTCTCAAACGCTTCAACCCAACCGGCAAACCCGTAGCCCGCATCTACCCCCTAATTTGTTTTACATCCTGGTGGACTCCCGCCCTGAATAAATCAGTTGACTCGAGCTGCAGAGAAAAACCACCTTGCCTGAGGCAATCAATAGCCTCTGCCTGTAACCTGCAACCCGAGCACCGAGAACTTGACTGTCGTCCGTTGTCCCCCAGTCGTTTTGTTTCTCTTCTTTTTCTCTTCTTCTTCTGTTCTTCTTATTCTCTTTTTTTTCTCGAGCTTCGATTCAGTCTTGTCCGGTTTGCGCCAAGCTGTTCCATGGCTCGCGATGGGCAAACCCTTTCCGTCGCTGGCTGTGGGCGGCTTACTGTGCACCACTGCGTCCCAACACGTTTGACCGACCTAGGAAAGCGAAGCCGTCCATCTTACCCATTGTCCCCCGGCCCCGCCCCCCCCCCCCTTCTTAAATAGTCTGGCAGCAGCTCACCCGCCCGGAATGCTTTGCCGCAGCAACTCTAAAAAAGCCTTTCTCGATTTCTGCACGGTTTTAAATTTAGGGCACCAGCTGACTGTGTCTCATTCTTGACCGCATGGCGTCGTCTCTAGAGCTCCACCCTGGCAAGAGGGGGGCGGGACATCGTGTCTGACTCGTTTAACTTGAGATACCCGCGAGAGCTCAACGCCTCTGTAGGGCATCGGCTGGACGGGGACGCCCGGCGCCGCTCTCGGGCAAAGGCAGAGTTCTTACTTGCCGCGGTTTCCGGGACAAGGCCGTCCGCTTCGCCAAGACGGAAAAAAAACCCGTCGTGACTTCCAGACGTCGCCCACAAGCCCAGTCATCGGTGGTCTACAAGCAGCCGGGAGACTTGCGGCATTCATAAGACGGATGCCCGAGATACCCCGTCGCGACGCGGTGATCAAAGTAGCTTCCGGGGTCTCGGGTTTGCGCCCCCGGTTGAGATAGTCATGTTCTCAGTAACCTCTGGGCAGGGAATCGATTCCCCGGCAGAGCGAACCAGATGGTTTGCCCGCCCCCGCGACGACAGGGGGGGGACGCGATGTCGTGCAACCTCGTTGGTCCGAAGACGCAACAGCCGCCGGGGCCCCCGATGAGGTAAGCCGCACTCTATCTTCTTGCATCCCGACGAGCAACAAAATGTCCGGAAATTATGGTACCCGTGTCCGCAAACCGTCCACTCTCTGTGGATCTGTACTCGGGGTGGGG
>MU843024.1:0-14864 GCA_030867305.1 Colletotrichum zoysiae | reverse complement strand
GGGGGGGGGGGGGGGGGGGGGGGGGGGGGGGCCGCGCTCCCGGTGGGAAAGTGGGTACGTTCGGGCCCGGGCGCGCCGGACAAAACTTCCTCAAGCACGGTTTTCATGGCCACGTGGAAAAAAGAAGGGGAAAAAAGAGGAGAAGAAGAAGAAGAAGAAGGAAAGGAAAGACTAGGCAAAAACAAACGAGACAAATACGTAGATGCAGAAAGGTCCCCGGTGAGAACACCGACGGTGCCAGTATCCGCTGGCTTGAGTTGGCCCGTGGTCGGTTGACATCGAGTCGGAAGAAGACATGGGACACATCTAGCCATTTTCTTCACTCACACGCGCACGCACGATCCAGGCCCGACCGAGTAGGCAACAAACGACTCTTTCCCGATTCAATGGATACTCAAGACAGGAAGGGGAAAATGCCAGGTCTATTTGCTACATGCTCCAGAAAAGGGGGGGAAAGGAGATACGACCTGGGGGGGGGAAGAAGAGGAAAAAGAAGGGGGGGAGATGGGGATGGAAAGGGTGGGGGTATATTCGTGAGGACCGTCCCCGGAAGGGTCATAAAAACTACTTCATCTCCTGGATCCGGACTGTGACCTTCTTGTCCGGCCTCGTGCCGTCCTTGCGCTTCCTCCCGACGTTCGAGAGCCGGCCCTTGACGTCCTCCGTGTCGATGCCCACCGCGGCGCCGGCCGCCACGTGGACCGTCAACTCGATGCTCGCCCTCTTCTTCTCGGGGTCCACGGTCTGCGTTGCCTCGAACCTGGGGGGGGAGGTCTCGCCGTTAACCCACGCTCGCTCGCTCGCGGACCCGCCTCTCCGTATCGAGGCGGTTCGCTATTCAATCCGAAGATATATATGTACACACGCACATATATATATGTAATAAAAATGAAAATAAAAAAACATACCTCAAAGTCGACTCGAGCTCGTCGACGCTCTTGGGCCAGGCCGGCACCAGGTCGACCATGACGGCCGCCACGGCGCCCAGGTACTCGGCCCAGAAGACGCTCTCCTGCCTCGCCTCGGCGACGAGGCCCCTCAGGTTCCCGTACAGCTGCGCGTCGATGGGCCCCAGGTTCGACCCCCACCGCGCGCACGTCGTCAGCCCCAGCACGGCGCGCGCGAGGTGCGTGAGCCCCGGCGCGCTGGGGTCCCGCGTGACGGCCTCGTGCAGCGCGTACGACGCGTTGGCGTCGTCGTCCTCGCCCTGGTGGATCCAGACCTGCCGCGCGAACAGCGGGCCCAGCCCCAGCGAGAAGACGGTCGGCGTCCGCGAGATGTCGACGTTGACGGGCACCGCGCCGTAGAGCGTCCGCAGCACCGCCCGCGCGACCGCCATGTCGCTCGTCCTCCCGCCGCCGCCGCCGCCGCCGCCCCCGCTCCCGTGCGCGTCCTCGTGGCCCTGGATCGGGAACCCGGCGAGCGCCTCGAGCGGGTTGCCCTCCCGCACGCTCTTGGGCAGCTTCATCAGCAGCGCGCCGTCGCGGTTCGAGCCCCCGCAGAAGGTCACGGTGCGCAGGTGCGGCACCGCGCGGATGAAGGCCTCGACGACCTCGATGATGGCCGGGAACTGCTGCCGCCGCCGCTTCGACATGCCGTAGATCTTGCCCTGGTGCTCGCGTTCGACGCGCCGCATCTTGTCCGTCTGCTTGAAGAAGTCGCCCGTCACCGTGTAAGTGCCCACCGACGGGAGCGGGTACGGCTGGATCGGGTCGTTGTGCTGCAGCATGCACCCGTAGCCGCGGAACCCGCCGCCGCAGAGGTAGGCGTCGATGCCGCCCGCGACGGGGGCGGTGCCGCTAGTGGTGGTGGTGGTGGTGCCCGCGCCGTTCGTCGTCGTCGTCGTCGTCGCCGCCGCCGCCGCCGATGTCGATGCCTCGTGCTCAGCCTTGGCCTGCGCGAGGGCGGGGAACTTGTCGCACAGCTTCGCAAAGGCGCTCTGCATGCTCGCGTTGAGCCTCTGCTTCTCCTGCGCGCGCGCCTCCTCCGGCTGCCCCTCGAGGACGCGGATCAGCCGCGCGGCGCCAAAGGGCATGCTCTCCCCCGCAAGGGCGGCGGCGATTTCGTAGTCAGGCAGGCGCGTGTCGACCCAGGTCATCTGCACGGAGCCGCCGCCGAGGTCGAGGAACAGGCCGCCGCGCGAGATGTCGACGAAGGCGGAGCGCGAGCCCATGACGGCGCCGAACAGGGTCTCGACCTCGGGGGACAGGACGTGGACGCCGATGTCGGCGGCCTCGCGGATGGCGGTCAGCATCTCGCGGGCGTTGGCGGCGCGGCGCATGGCCTCGGTGGCGAGGACGGAGAAGTGGGCGGGCGGGACGCCGTAGGAGACGGCGATGCGGCGGAAGCGGGCGAGGGTGCGGGCGACCTGGGCGATGGTCTCGGCGGGGAACGTCATGGGCTCGGAGCCGGCGGCGGGGGAGACGTTGAGGGCATCGAAGAGGGAGATGCCGGCGCGCTCGCGGTAGATGGGCCGGAGGAGACGGGTCTGGGGCGGGGTGAGATCCGAGATGGAGAAGCGGATGCCGTTGCTGCGGGATGGGGGTTGTTGAGTCAGTTTGGAGGCGTTCGCCTGATTGGGGATCGACAGCAAGCAAGCATCGCGACACATCAATGCCATTCATCAAACACGTCCAGGCATGTCGAGAGACCGGAGCGGAGCGGTAGGGCTGAGCATGTAAAGCAAGACGTGATGGGATGCCCACCCCATCCCTGATAGAAACCCTGAAGGCGATCTCCGGAGACGCGGGAAAACAAGAAAAAGAAAAAAAAAAAAAAAAGCTCAATGTCGAGGAAAGACGGCGCCGACTGACCTGCCCATATCAACGAGCGCATACAGGTGATTGGTGCCTGCGGGGTCCCATTTCGGCAGCAGCTGCTCAAAGTTGTCAAGCGTGATGATGTCAGAGGTCGAAGCCATGGCCGGCGTGGTGGAGGCGCCGAGTCGGGGGTTCGTGTGGGAAAAAAAGCAGATTAGATTAGATTAGAGCGCGGAGGAGAGAGACGGAGGGGGGAAGGGAAGAGGAGGAGGAGGAGGAGGAGGAGGGAGGGAGGGAGGGAGGGGTAAAGGAAACAGGAGGGGTGGTATTTTGCCCTCAAAGCAGTCGTTGTGCAGAAGAGGATTTCCACGGGGGGGTCGGCTGCCGACATATATCTATTCTCTTTTGCTTCTTTTGCCTCTCTCCGCCCTTCTTCTTGCTCCTGGCGCGCTTCTTTCTTAGAAAGCTGGGTACTTGTTCCCGGTTACGCGTGCGCTTGTGCGTGTGGATATGCGTGTGCCGCAGGGATGGGATATGTATGCGAGGTGGGCGAGACAAGGCAAGGCAACAGAAGGGGAAAAGCGTGAGATAGAGAGAGAGAGAGAGAGAGGGAGTGAGGATGGAATGAAGCCGGGATGCTGACAAGGACGTTGGTGGTGTTGTTGGATGTGAGGGGAAACCCTACGTAAACGGAACTCGTTGCGAGTGTGAAGTGTGGGTTATTGGATACCTGGCGATGGATGGATGGGCGCCCAGGAAACCAGCGTGGTTGTGGACTGCACTTGCCTAACAGCGCGAACCCACAGTGAGTGAGTGAGTGAGTGAGTGTGTGTGGGTGAGAGAGTGAGAGTGAGAGTAAGAGGGATGATATTTCCAGCGCTGCGTAAGGGCCAGTGCGTCTCCAGCCGGCTTGCTTGATATATCCTCACGACTCTCTTTTTGTCTCCAACAGTAAGTCGGCCGAGAAGGCTTCTCGGTAAAACATGCGCAACACGGGGGTGTCCGAACCGTGAAGCCAAAAGGAAGTATCTTCTCGTCAGTAACACACGGGTCGGGGTGGTGGTGGTGGTGGTGGGGGGGGAAAGCCCGCATCGACCACATCTTACATACCTCCCTGCTGGTGTTTGGTAGGTGGTGCCCCCGCTCTTACTCATCTCATCTCTCACAGCGTCTCTCGACTCTTGCATATCAACGCCATCTAATCTACCTGTAGGTATCACACACATGCGCCGCCTCCGTATGCCATGCCGCACCGCTTCGCTCCCCGTCAGCGCGAACCCCAGACCCCGGGCATGACCGCACCAGAGCCGCTCAGTGCCGCGGGGGGAACAATTGGTCGGATCGTCGCGTGACGAAAAACTGCTGGTATCGATGCATGTATGCATCCATGGCCTAGGCAGGCAAGATGCATCTCTCTGCCTGCAGCCCCTCCCATGCGGGCTATTCGAGCTAGCAGCAGCCTAGGTTCGTTTCCTGGCTCATTCGCTTGTCCGCCCGTCTGCTGGACGGGGCGCCGGCAACAGGCTGCTTCACAGAGTCGGTTGAGCGGCAGAGAGTTCTCGTCTCCGACGTGCGCGAGCATGTTGGTTCTGGTTCCTTTGCCGCCGCCGTTCACACACATTCTGCATCCCTCTGCCGATTCGGCAACGACAGTAAGACCCAATGGATGAGGCTCCCCAACCGACTCTACCAACGGCGGCTCACCACTCCCGGCGACGCGGGGAGAGGGGGGACTCACACGCCAAGCCAAGCAGGAAAAAAAAAAAAAACCCCTTGCCTGCACAGAGTAACGACGAGTCGGTTCCGAAAGGTGAGGGGTTCGCCTCGCCATGCCCTGGTCCCGACAAGACGACATGTCGCCAAGAGCCGCGACTGAACGTCAGACATCGAGATTGCTTGGTCAAGCATAGCATGTGTGTGTTGCAAAAAACAAAAAAAGAGACGACTCCAAGGCGATATCTGACATGCGGCGTCCCAATATGGCATCCCTTGCATGCAGATGGTACGTGACTGGCGCCCGTTAAAACAAAAAATCAAACGTAAGCATTAAGGCAGTTAGTTCTCTAGGCCCAAACCCCCCCTCCCGCGCGTGGCATATGCTTATTGCTCCATGAGCCTTTCGTCCTTTTCCGATTCCGGTGTCACGGCCATACCGTCGCCGCCATGGCGAATGCGTTCCCGTTCTGCCCGTACAACGTGGTGTAGTCATCCCGCCACGCGAACCCCCCCGTGGAGTCGGGTTCCGTGCCGACGGGCCCCTTCCCAAAGGCGTACGACCGCCTGAGGGCCAGGTTCCACGCGAACGCGCTCGCGCTCACGCCCGCCACCAGCCCGGCCCGCAGCATGATCTCGTAGTCGACCAGGCCCCGCTGGTCCCACGTGAGCCTCTCCAGGGCCCCCCGCTCCTCCTCGTCCAGGATGTCCAGCTTGGTCACGACCGTGACGTTGAAGTCCCTGGCGCGGTTGGAAAAGGCCGTGACGTTGTCCCTGGTGGCGCCCGTGGCGAGGAACGCCGTCCTGGACCTGGACTCGAAGATGTAGTCGAGGTAGTGCGCCGCCTGCGAGGGGTAGTCCGGGTACCCGTCGTCGACGTTCTCCTCCGTGCGCAGGTGGACGCCCACGAAGCTCTCCGGGTGGCGCCGCCTGCGCGGGTCCAGGTCCAGCCCGAAGCGGGATGCGAGGGTGAAGAGCGCCGACGCCGCGAGCCGTCGGGCATCCGGGCGGACGCGGAGCATGCGCCCGAAAGACGACGCCACGGAGCGCCCGTCCCCCGCCACCTGCCACGTCCATTGGGTACGCTGCAAATGGACCCGGAACGGGTTTGTCCTGTCCTGGACGGGCACCTTCTGGTTGATGAAGTTGTAGAAGCCGTGGCTCCACATCCCCGGCGCAGCGATCACGGTGCCGTTCACCCAGTCGTTGTTGGTGTCCCCAATGTTGAACTGCAGAGCGCCCGAGGCCTCTGGGACGTCGTACAGGTCGTCCAGCGAGTCGTACACCTTCATCTGCGGGCAGTACGTCGCGAGCACGTGGTGCAGATGGTCCACGTCGAAATAGTAGTCGAGGGGCAGGCCGGTCCGCCCGTTGACGGCCTTGATGTCGTCCTCGGAACGAGAGGTGATTCGGGGCAACACCAACGCGGCTGCGGCGTGTCAGAACGGGCCAGGTAAGATGGGGCGACGGCCGAGCCGGTCTCTTACCTCCCGCCTCGATTGAGAAGCGGATGCAGTGCAGATGGGCATTGCGTACCTCGCCGACGCCCCCGGCAGCCTCGTCGCAGCTCATCAGCAGCCCCGGTGTCCATGCTCTGCTGGCACACAGATTCGCGATGGCGGCGCCGTTGAATTGGCCGTCGATCTCGTGCTCGAGGAAGTCTTTGATAAAAAGCTCCCTTTGGCTGCGGAACGCCCGGGTGATGGTGTCGATGTGCTGTCGGTTGACGCCCACGTACCACAGCGACCAGAGCAACAGAAGGAGCGGGCCCGCGAACTTGACAATCTGGGACATGGACGAAAAAGCGATCATGATGGGCTCGGCGATGCAGTATGGCTGCTGTGATGCGGTAGGCCGTGGGAGAAAGCATTCCCTTGACGACGACGACGACGACGACGACGACGACGACGACGAGAAAAGGCACCACCAGAAGAAAAGACGGCCAGCTCCCGAGGGTAACGCAAGTGGAATGTCAAGCCTCACGCCTGGCTGGATGAGCCAGGAATGTGGCGTTTGTCTGCCGTCCTTGGGATGGCATGGCGCGAATCGACTTCTATGAAAGGGATGGGATTGGAGATAGCGCGCCCAGTAGGCTACCGCTAGCCCGACTGCCATTATTATCGTTGGCGTTTTTCGACAGCGGCCCGGAGGCCTTGGCCATATACCTACCCACTTGGCGGACTCTTTTTGTCGTTTGCGGCAAGTCACGACTTACACCCAGGCTGCCCCCTTGTGTCGTGAAGCCGGCCGCCTAGAAGTCTCCCCAGTGCGCCAGTGTCCTCTCGGGGGAGCACACTAATGTGAGACCGAGCCGCATCGAAACCCGCCCTGGCTACAGTGAGAATTACCGGTCCAATACGAGTGCGGTTTGGAGATTCCACAGTTCTCAAGTCGGGAGCCGCCGTGCAGAGTTGTGACTTTGTGGGTTATGGATTCCGCTCGGCGCAGTCGGCGCTTCCAGGCATTGAGGTATCAACGGCCCGGATGCCACGACCGACGCCCTTCTGTACCTTCGTTCCATCATCATGTCCATCCAGTCGTGATTTCGGATGGCAGATGGGGTGTGAGCCAAAGCGCCTTCCGTTGTGCAATAATAGTGCCTGGCCTGAGCTTCTCGATGGACACCATCTGATCACGTCGTTCAAGATACCCGCCGGCTCGAGGTCGACGTGGTCCGGGGATGATGCAGCGTACGTACTGCGGCAGGGCACATTCGGGATCATGCTGCTTGGATCTCGCAGCAGACAACCGAGCGGCACCATCCATGCAGTGCGCTCACAAGAAGGAAACAGCGCGCTGATTGGCGATGGCGGACCGCTCCATGGTTCCCTCAGGGTCGGTCGGTGTAACAGCAGGCGGTTGCCAAGTGCGTTCCGGGACGGCCGTTTTGTTTGACTCGGGCGGGTGTGTGAGAGAGAGAGAGTGTGTGTGTGTGTGTGATGATTTGAACGGGGAGCGAACCGTCTACCAAACTACCTACCTACGTGCCTGGGAGGTGCGATGTCAAACTAGAGTGGGATCGCTAAGATTGCCGATGCCGTCGAAAGTGGCTGAGCTTGAGAGGAGGACGAAATCAAACCGGGGGTATCCTGTCATGGAGCGCCGGCGCCGGCGCCCCCCCAAAGACTACCTACCTAGGTAGGACTCTAGGAGGGAGAGAGAACGTGGACGTCGCATAAATCCCACCGACCGTTCTTGCAGCGATGCATCCCAGCGGACTCAGCTGCAGGGTTGCAGCAGACCTGCTGATCCCAGAGAGGGGGGTTCCTGTCATTTCTCTGGGCAGAGAGTGGCCAAAGGACAGAGGTAGAAGAAGCCAGCCGTCTTGCAGCCGACATGACATGCCATGCCACTCACTCGATCAAGGTCGGTCGACGGTGACCAGCCAGTTGAGCAAACCATACATATCCACACACCACCAGCACTCACCGCATCGTGGCTCCATTGTCGTGCAGACCGAAGCAGGCATAGGCACGCAGCTGGTCAATACGCCATGCTGCACGTGGGTTGATTGGCCCGAGATACAACGATCCGGGAACAGGGAAGAGAGGAAGCAGAGGGACGCAGGTAGGTAGGTAGGTAGGTAGGTAGGTAGGTAGGTAACACGACGCAAACGCGGTGCAGCAGTGCAGTGGCGATTCGTGTTGGCATTCATTGGCATGCTTGAGGGGCCTGCCTGGGTATCCAATCCATCCGGTGTTAGTCTCAGCCAGCACGGTGGGTGTTCAAGCATACTATCTACGTATCCGTAGTCTGCACCGACCGAGATGCGAAATAGAATGGATGGATCAATGGCTCGAGCCCGGGATTGACATTCCATCCCGCCGCCAATGCCAATCCAATCTAGAGATCAGACTTCTCTCGGGGGGTTCGTACAGTAGGGACCATGATGGTGGGGAGGGGGGTGAGTGTCAAGACGAGAGAGACGGACGGCGGCCCTTGGACAGTTCAAGGACTTGGAAACTCTGTCGGTACGAAGTAGGTAGGTATTCTGTTCGTGTATTGTCACCCCTCCCGCGCGTCTGCGCACAACCGCACCGGCCCCTCGATCCTGGCATCGCATCTTCATGCCCCCCCCCCCCCCCCATCTACGGATACCTTGGCTGGACAAATTGGTCCAGACTCTGGCGGGATTGAGGTAGGTGCTTGTTCGGAGTATAGTACTTGCGCCTAGGGGCTCCCAACCACACCTAGGTGGGTACCCAGCAAGAGCGTTCGTTCGGTGCTGAAGGGATGGGATGGGACTTTCCAGATAAGCACAGGATCTGGCGGTACACTACAGCAAGTACCTACGTACCTAGGTAGGTAGGTAGGCAGTGCGTACGAATACATACATGTGTTATGTACATATACATAGTAGAAGGAGCCTTGATACGATCCTTCCAATTAAAGAGTCAGGAAACCGCCATCCGACCCGCATCGCTGCATATGACCCACATATCATCACCCGCGACGCGACGTTACTTACGATCGCGTCCACGACGCGTCTCTTTCCCACTTCACACATTCGGACTGTTGTTCTGCATGTTTTCGGGATTTTCCTCCACAGCGCTCCGTTCCCCCCTCTCTCGTGCACGGAGCGCAGTCAAGTCAGCTGCACCCGTCGGCCTTTTGCTGGAACCCCCCTACCGATACGGCGCAGTCAGTACGAATACAGTGCCTTCTTGGATCAACGTCACCGCCCACAAATGTGATACCAATCCGTATCTGTCGCACTCACCTCGGCTTTCACCGGCCACATCCAACGCCTCACCTGCTGGTCCCTCACCTCTACCAGCATTCGTCTTCTCCTCTACAACTCGACCAGAGGCTCTATCTAGCTGTGGCCGCATCTCAACAAAACCACGCTTCGGATTCGCTCGCTCGCTCGCTCCTCCTCCGTCTCGCTCTGCCATCGGTGCTGGTGCTACCTTACCCAACCCGGGGCTTTACACTCTTTGGAATCTGCCATCAATCATTCCGTCTTTTAATTCATCTTGAACCTCACCCGTCGACGCTGAACGCTATCGACCGTTGCCCACCCAGACACACAACTTGTGGCTTGTTAGCGACGTAATCGCTGCACATCCGGGACTCTGTTCGTCCCAAGACCGAGCGTCCGGCGCACAAATAAACTTGGTAGCTGCAGGCCCCAAAAACCAGCCTCCTTCGTTTCCCGGCCCCGGTCGCAAACGACCGAGCGCGAACCACTCGACTACCTAGTACTTACTGTCTGTCTGTCTGTCTGGCTGCCGACTTTGCGCACTGCACGGCTGCCAGCCGCAACAACAATCACGGCAGGGCAAACGCGCCCTACCCGAGAGGGAAAGAGACCAAGAAGCTGCACCACCACCGCCAGAGCAAGCCGTCTTGTCGTCTGAACACCGACGCGACTTGCCATTGCTTGCTCGGGTTCGGAGCCTGCACTGCACGTCTTGCCCAGTGGCTTGTTCAGTCGTTTGCTGCATCAGCCAGACTACGATTGACTCTTCTGGTCACGACTATCTCTAGCTTGTTATCTGCGGCACGTGCAACAACTGCCTGCCTGGCTGCCTGCCTGCCTCGCGCGACGACCGAGTAGGGCCAGTACCTACCTAGGTAGTCGTGTTGGTGTTGTTGATAGTTCCGTCACAGATCCGGGGGGCCTGCCGTGACTGCTTTGCCCCGGCCAACCCCCCCAGCCCTAGTTCTGCGCGCTTTCCAGACTTCACACGCGTTGTAGGTACCTTGCCTTACGCCTGGCGAACGGGCGAACCGACCAACGAGAGACCGAAGCTCTTGTGCGTTGCCTTCTCCGCTCGCTCGCTCGTCCGGACCTTGTCGTTCGCTGCCCCATGGTCCGCTGCTGCACATGCACATTTGTCGTGTCCGTTGACTGGCTACATACACCACACACAACCACACACAGCACATGGTGCTCGGAGTGCAGTGCATGCGCCTACCGCAAACACCACCACCCGTCCTTAGGTACATACTTACTACTACGTATTAGTAGGTGGTTTACGTCGCTAGCCGATGCCCCTTGAAGGTCACTTCTGGAAACCAACCCTGGTGAAGAAGAGGGGAGTCTTGCCAAAGCCACGACTTCGTCCGGTCCCAGTATCAGAGGTTGACAACAGACGATCATCCCTCCCTCCAGGGCGCTTCCCACCACCACCACGTCCACCACCCACCTCACCGCACATCGTATCTTCAGGGTCTTCGTTGCAAAAACAAGACCACACACGCCCGGCGCTCCACTCTGCTGCTACATGCGCTGGCGAGCTTCTGAACTTGTCTCGAGGCGCTACTGGCGTGTCCGTCAGTCACAAAACGCTCCACTGTTAGTCGCCCGCCTTGGACGGCTCGACTAGGTTCCCTTGGGTTTAGCCTGGGTGGGGGATTCTAGCGTGCTCAACCGCCGTCCGCCGTCCGCTGTACAACAACGCCCCCCCTTTCCCCCGGTCACACACCACCCACGTCCTGCTGTGACTGGGACTGCACGGGGCGGTTCAAGCGAGCAGTGTGCGAGGGTTTGTCGGTTCACCCTACCTTAGGTAACTCTGGCGAGGTACTTTCGGAGTCCAACGGCCTGTCGACTTTTTCCACTGCAACCCTCAGGCACGGGCGCAGGCTCAGGCGCAGGCACACGTTTTTCCTTTTCCCAGTCAGTCGTATGTAGGTATCCTGCGTCTCGCCCTGTCCCGGCTCTCCAAGCAAGGTTCGCGCCACCCGCTCTTCTCTTCTCCACCCGCCCACCGTCGCTGGACCTTGCCATACATACTACACTGGTGTCCGCCTCAACCCAACCCTCTCGGATCTTCCTTCTCCCACCTCTCCTCTTCAACCACAGTCGTTCCTTTTCGCAAACATCAGCCGTCCTCCGGTGGTGGGGGTTGCGCCGCGATTTCCTCCAACAATCCCGTAATCACGAGCTATCCACCACCAGTCAAAAAAAATAACGACATCTTTTTGTTTGTCCGACCCCTGGCTCCTCGCGACGACCCTTTTCCTTGGTCCTTCCCCCGGTATTGCGCCCACGACCCCTCTCCCGATATTCACGACCCTATCTACGACCCTATCCACGACCCTATTCACGACCCTTGGAACGAACCGACGAGTGCGGCACAGACGACACCGCTGGTTTCCTTTTCTGTATTCCATTCGACTGTTGTCTTCAGGGGAAGCGCGTGGAGTAATCGGACGGTTCCTGAACCCAGCCAAGGCCGCCTCGTAACCGATTTGCATCAGATTGAGCGCGTCATACCAACCGTCGCAATCCGCCTCAGCAGTAGTCGATCAAGTCCAAGACTCTTTACATCTTAGGCATTTTGCGCCTTGCGCTAACACCTTCGCGCACACCTCTCGCAAATCGGCATTGACTTCGGTTGGAGCCTTTGAGTCTTGGAGACCCTACGCGCGCTACTTTCCCAATCATCTGGAGGGCCTGGATTCCTGCCTGTCTCAACTTGTCGCCCTTGTCGCCGTAAAAGGACAAGTGAAAAGGACCGCGTCGACTTTGTCCCTGACCCCCAAGCGCGGAGCTCCGTTGAGATTGGAATCTTGCACACAAGCTAATCGCATTCCTTGTTGCCGGACAAGATGAGCCCTCAACATTCCGGAGCGGCAACTCTGCCAAAAGGCTTCCGCTTCCATGACCTGGACCAGCAGAACCCCAAAACGCCGGAGCCTTTTGCCACGAACGAGGAGCTGCAGCCACCCTCTCCGCCACGTCCTCGGCTGAGATTGAAAAGACGCGTCGCATCCAACCTGGCCGCCCCTACCTCCCAGTTCCTCGCGTCAGTCGCTGCCGCTGACGTACCAATCCCCAGCATCGAAGAGCCCGATTCCTCTGGCGCAAGCAAGCAGATTTCCAGCATGACATATCCGGTCATCCACAACCTTAGGGACCTTGATGGCCTCGGATTTCAAAAGCTTCGCGGCAGACGTTTCTCTCCACCCAGGACGCCGGCACCCGGCGCCGCGCCTTCGCTTTCACCTCAACGCTATCCCAACTGGTCCATCGACTCTGCCTTTAGTAGCGGCGAGTCAACTCCAGAGTTCGAGTCCAGCCGGCCATCCACTGCACGGTCCACCCAGACAAGCGCGTCCATCTTCAGCCGCTTCTCCCTGACGTCTGACGACCTGGAGTGCATCAGTCCCGAGACTGACGCATCGGACCACATCAAGCAATCCTTCTTTGACAGCTTTGACGAGCCCACCGACCCTCCGCCCAAGCCCAAGTCGAAGAGGCGGAAGGCTCCCTGGACAAAAGCCATGAGCGATCATCTCTGGGCTACCTACCTCACGTATCTGCAAGACCCCAAGGTCACACCATTCCGCACCGGCAAGAGCTGCATCCCTCCCCACGGCGTTTGCCTCCGTGTCGCAAGGGAAGCGAAGAGGAGTTGGCGAGGTCCCAAAGGCGGAAGGAAGCCGCTGGGCTCAAAGAGCGGGAGCAACACGCCAACCGTCGAGACTTGCACCTTTCTCCAGTGGCCACATACATGCGCGGCCACCCGAGCGCGTCTGAGGGACCTGTGCAAGTTGAAAGCGGCGTCGTCGTCGGCCCGGACGTCCCAGTTCCTCGCCAACAGCCCGACGCCTTTCGGCAGGACGGCGGCGAGGTTCTGGAACCGCAGGTCCACTCCGGCCCGGTCCCCTTCCGTCTTCGCGGCGCACGACATGTCCATGTCGCTCACCCTTAGCACCTCGGAAGCCATGCAGCCCCAAGGTCCTCTGGCGCAGCTCACAAAGTCGAACCTCGAACCTGCCCAGGAGCCCATGACGGAGCCATTCCCTTTGCTACCAGTAGAGGCCGATAAGCTGGACGTTCCTCTGGGCGAACGCCCGCGGCTCGGGTCGCCGTTCATGGCCAAGAGCTATGGGCCCAGCTCGACTGGCGCGTTGGCCGCTGCCGCGTCCTCGGTGCCGCAAAGGCAGAATCAGAGCCTGGGCCACAGACGCACTCTCCAGCCGCCGGCGCGTCTGACGAGGAGCCGGTCCAACACGCAGAAGCGCGTCGGGAGACCCAGGCAGGCGTCGCACGAGCCAAGAAAGACGAAGCGGCCCAGTCTCGTCTCCGATCTCTGGACCGAGCCCATGCCCTCGGAAGCCCTGCCCAAGACACCACTTGAACCAGATGTCGAGTTCAGCTCGACAGACAACCATTCGCGCGATGACCTCTTCGTGCCACGGACAAATCTCGCTGGGCTCTTTACGGCGCCCATGCGGATACCCTCCTCCCGACCTCAGCTGTCGGGTTTATCCGATCCGTTCTTGGCCCCGCCCAACGCACCACCTCCGAGGTTGGGATCGCCCTTTCCCGGATCCAACACCAGCTTCTCGTTTCCAAACCGGTTCACGCAGCCAGAGGGGCTTGATCACGGCACCATCCGTCCCTTTGCCACAGTCCAACAATCTGGTGACGGCGGGTCGGCCCCTCCCCGCAACCTGGCCGACCGGCTGGCCTACATTGACGAACGTCTTCGGGACTTTAGACGGCGTGACACCAACCGGCGCCGATCCGAATCCCCATTTTAGTGAATGTCTTTCTTTTTTCTTTTTCTTTTTTACATTTTTCTCTTTTGCACATGCTGCTACGCCCAATATTGTCTCACGACTTATGAGTTCATGCAAGTCACCTGCCCGATACCCCACGTGGCTACTAGACTCCCGCAAGGACATGCCCCTCGACTGGTACATAGACGACAGCACGCTTTGATGACGGCCAACAAGATTATTTTCCTTGCTTCGCTTCTTTCGAACACATTTGCTTCACATATGGAGAGGGGGAGATACTTGCCGTCTTGGAGGTCTAATGCCCGCTCTGTTTGAGATGGTGTGCGAACTGGACGACATTTCCTTTGTTACTTTTCTTCTTCTTCTTCATGGCTGTCGATTCGTCGCAGCTTGGCTTCCTGCTACGAGAAACATGACGATGGAGATGATGAAACGACATTCGACGAGAAGGTCTGATATCTTATGTATCTACCGGAGACCGGGCCTTTACTGGGGTTCCGGAACATTGACTGAGAAAGCTCCTCGAAGAGGAGACTTGAATGGAACAGAGAAAGTATATGAGTGAGAGAGAGAGAACGATGTGTGTGAAGCAGAGGACAAGACAATCGTTTTTGGACGAATGGATATGAAGTTTGGGGAAAATTGCGTTTCGGCACAACTGCTCTTCCGTGAGTGAGACGCACTTGACTTGACGTCAGTCGACGCGGGTCCTTGCCGTCAAGCGTCTGGTTTCGCCGCGTCGCGTCGCGTCGCCCTCCCTCTCCCATGAGAGAGAGATGACACATGATGTCCTCTGTCCCGACGCGCGAGAAAAGCATGAGTGAAAATCCTTCTTTTGATGACGATCAACCGCGTCCGACACGCGTCCCATTCGCTGGCCCTTTGGCCGGAAGTGATTCGACGCGTGGGGGG
>MU843023.1:53311-68309 GCA_030867305.1 Colletotrichum zoysiae | reverse complement strand
GGGGGGGAAGAGGCAGGGAGACTCCGACAACCGGACCCTGACTCCGATCCTGACTCCGACTCAGATTCCGACTCAGACTCCGATTCAGAACGACGAGAGTGAATTATTCGTTCTCCGAACCGTTGCTGTCGGCTGCTCTTTCCTCGTCTTTGCGTGTTGATTAAGTGCATGCGCTAGGAGTCAGTTCGATCATGGCCGGGATCGCTCCCCACCCCTCTCGTGTGACGACATCCCAGTAGGGTAGCACTTTTTCGTCTCCTTCGTCTCCGTCTTCCTATAATTTTTTGTTGTTGTTGCTGTTGAAAAAATAAATAAATTCCATAATTAATCTTTGCTGTTACCTTGGTTCGCCCATTGGCGGCGCGGACGCACGTCCGACCGGGCCCGATCGGCCCGCCGGCCGACGTGCCCGGGCTTCGGTCGTATACTTGCTTGTACAGCTCCTGACGGACGGCGGGAAAAACAACAACAACGACGACGCAACGGGTCAGATTGGTACCAAGAGCCCGAGTTACACTAGAGAAGTAGGGGGAGGGGTCTTGGGGATTGCGAGAGAAAAAAAAGAGGGAGTTCCCACTCTATCCCCTTTCTGGCGGGTGGCGGGGAAAGAAGGCTTTTCTGAGAGCTTAATACCGTTACCGATTTTTATTTTATTTTTTTCATACCTAGCTTTATCCCCCCCCTTTGAATACAGCTCAAGATCAACATGGACAAAGCCGACGTGCACGGGTTGACCCCTGGATTGTCTCTCCCCTCCTAAAGCAGGAAGGGTCCAATCTCGAGATCCCGTCGTAGCAGGTATCCAGGGCGCGGGCAAGGCGTGTCACCTCCCCCGGCCTCCTCCCCGAACTGCCCGGCTTTCCTTGACTCTGCGGGAGCAGTTTGATCTCTTACACCATAATGACGGGCGTTGAAGGTAATCGTTGTGGAAGTTTACTCTTTTTCTTTTCTTCCATGGTTCCACATCCCCGATTCGGGTTTTTATCTATAATGTCCCCCCCTGCTACAGAGTACGTACCACGGGTTTGAACAGCGGAGGCGAGAGAGCCCGTGCCATGAGCCGCCAACTGGGAGGGGGAGGGGGGGGATGCGGATTCCGTTATCTCTTCTGCCTCGCCGAAAATTACATGACTTGGTTGTAGATTTTGCTGCCACCATTGGGGGGGGGGGGGGGGGGGGGGGGGGGGGGGTTAGATAACCAAAATGAAAACAAGAAACCTGTTATTCAAGGGGAAAAAACACACTCCTGTCGAGTGAGGATCAACGACGACTCTGACGTGCCGGCGCTCGGGAATCGAGATCCCCCCCCCCTCTCCTTTTACGGACCAAACCCAGATATGCAGACGGCAAGAAAAAAAGGTCGAACAAGGGGCATCGTCGATTTCTTTTGGCCGGGTCAGCTGGGCAGCTCGGCTCCCTAGGTATCAATTACCTAGCATTACTTTTTTTTGTGCATGGACTCAGAATTGCCCATTCCTCGGGGGGCACCGTCTTGTCAAAATGGGATCCGCTCAGTTTTGGCGCTCGCTACCTCCCCCAACTCTCTCGCTCTCTCTCTTCCCAGTGGCCCCCATTGAGGCGACGCGGACATATGTCCAGCTACAGTAGGTCGGACACACGTCCAGACCAGCCTGGAACATGCGGCTGCTGTGGTGGCCTTCCCAAGGAGCCTCGTGACGGAAATTTTGGGCACCTAGGAAGGGGAGGGGATCCTGCTGCGGTGCTAAGGTAGACGCCATCCATGCTGAATGGGGTGTGCGTGATGCGGCACCGTTTTCTTAGTTCTCGATCCTCACCCACGACGTCGATGTTCGCTTAGGGGGAGACGGGGAAGGTCTGGACCACCGATCGGACGGCATTAGCGCCCGCCAGGTAGCTTTTGCAGCCGTCAACGGTGGGATCGGTACGGCGGCCGTAATAGTGTAGACACGTCCCCCCACCTCGGACAGTGAGCCGCTATCACCTTATTGCACGCTAAACTTGACAAGAAGAGCCCAGAGCTAGCAGCTAGGTAGGTACCTAGGGTAGCGGGACGGAACACACGCCCCCCCCCCCCCCCCCCCTCTTAGCGCGGACCCGTCAACGCGACACGACACAGAAAAGTTCCCATGCCCATGCACCATCTCGATGCGATCGCATAATGACGTCAGAGCACACACAGTGGGTTTCGTGGGACGGTTGGTGGTTTTTTTCCCCCCCTCCCCTTCCCTTTCCCTTTCGAAACTGGTTTCCCATGCTACCTACTCGGGCTGCAAGAAGAGGAGAGGCTGTGAAAGAAGTGGTTGGACGGCGGCGGCGGGTTCCAGCCCACGTGGCGGGCGGGAGAAAAAAAAGAGGCCCTATAATCAAACGGTGAAGAGACCGGGGACATTGATTGCAATGACGGCTCATGCCCGAGGACGGTTATGCGTGGTTGGTTATATACGCAGTAAGGGCATGGCATGGCATGCGCGATGGATGCACAAGCACGCGCCGGAGAAGCCGTTCCTGATGGCGAATTCTGGATCTGCTACCTTCGTACATACATGATGGGGAATTGGATGCGCCGAGGCAGGCACACACCTGAGGCTTAACCATGTACGCATTGCCACGACAAGAATGCGAGTGAAGCTCAAGCTCTGGGTGTCGTGAATCCATGATGCCGGGAACAAGAGGGCTGATCGACTGTGGTGGTGCAAGGGGACATCCCTGAAGCCGGAGACTAGAGGGGGGGTGTCGTTAGCCACACCGTAAAGATGGTCAACTCTAAAGAGGCTCACCGTCTCGTCTCGTCTCGTCTTGTGAGGCGAGGCTGCAAGGAGGGGGGGCGGTCGGATGGGATACTCAGGCACGAGACAGGGTTCTGTTGGGAATGGTCGAAACGGCAAACCGGGAAACGGGGGGAGGGAATGCGCGTCGAGCAAAACATGGCATTGTTGACGAGACTCTCGGCCAAGGTGATTGATTGATGGGCCAAATCTTGCTTGATCGGGCCGGCTCGATAACGACAGTGACATGGGCATGGACATGGACGACGACGACGACGACAACGACGACGACAACGACGACGACATCAACGGTTTGGGTAGTTATCGTCGGCAGGAAAGAACGGGGAAGCATATGTGGCGTGTGACGAGGAGAAAAGACTGGACCGGTTTCTGATAGCCAGCCAGTCTGATGCTGGCCCGCGCCCCCATCGCATCGTCGATTTTGATCCAAAGTCCGATGGCCCAAGGGATCCAGAAGACGCAAAACCCCATGTTCTCTGTTTGATTTCCGTGCTTTTCATTCGTGCCTTGCGTCTTTATCATTTTTTTCCCTCTCTCTTTCTTTCCGTTTTGCCTGCTGCGGCAAGTCTCGCTCCATCGTCTCGATCCTGCTTCTCGACATGCTGCCTGCCTGCCGGTACGGCCAACCCAGGAAACATTCAAGCCCACCGGGCCGTTTTGGCCAGCCATCATTCCCCCTCAAGCCCCCTCATGGAATCGATCGTGGAAAAGAGAAGAGTTCTCCGGCTCTGGTGCCGTGCCGTGCGTGGTGAGCTGGACTGAGATACGCCGCGGTGCCGCTGATGCGTGGGCCATTCCGTATGCCCGTTGCGCGATACACCGTTGGTGGGCTGTTGTCTCTCGGTCATTTGAGATATCTCACTGTCTTGTACAAATGTACGCACATACCTCGGTGACATGCTCCATCTCTCGTCGGGCCTTGGAGTCTGCCCGAAATGCCTCGGCCAGGTATTTTTTTTCTCTTCTTTTTCTTTTCTTTTCTTCCCTTCTTCCTTTCCTTCTGTATTCTTGCCTTTCTCTCTCTCTCTCTCTCTCTCTCTCCATCTTTCCTGGCCCGTGATCATGCTCTTGTCCAAGGCTATGCTCCCGCGTCTCGTCTCGCTCCAGTCTCGCATTCATTTCCTTGCTCTCTGCTTGGCGGGGTACAGTAGCATGTATGTAATGTAGTGTAGATAACTGCAACAGCGCCTGTTCGGTGGGTTCGTGCTAGACGGTCCCCCCCCCTCTAACGTTGGCCGACCGTCCAGTCAGAGCCCGTCGATGCGGCCTGCTTACTCGCCTTATCCGTACGTGATGTACCCTTTGCGGTTAACTGTGTCCGTCTTGGATAAGCCACCGTTCCTGCCCAGACACACACACACACCCCTCCCCGCCAATAGGTACTTAGTGTACCTAGGTAGCTAGGTAGCTAGGTAGGTACCCAAGCACATCTCACACAGCGGCAGCAAACACCCTCCCCCCGGCTCACTCCTTAGGGGAGCGGGGCGGTAGCTGCAGCAGCAGCAACAGCAGCAGCAGCTTCGCACTCGCCCTTACGCTTGTCTTCACGCAAAGCTCCTCTCTCTCTCTCTCTCTCTCTCTCTCTCTCTCTCTCAACTGTGGTCGCTTCCATGCTTACTTACCCTCTCTTACCCAAACCAGCGTGTCTCCGTATTCCTTTGCCTGGATTCACCCCTCTCCCCCCCCGTATCTGTGTTCCCCCTCCTCCGCTACGGTATTTCCAGGCGCAGCCCTTTCAGGAACAATTAAAAGGTACTTTCCCCCTCCGTGCTGAACCACCGCTTGTCCTTCTTCCGCTCTGCCTCCCTCTCGCTCCATCTCACCCTCTTACATTTACTCAAAGCTTCTCCAACATACATATTCGTCCTCTCCTCCACGGACTCACCTGTGACCTTTACTCTTCCAGTCTTGTCGTCAGAAAACCCGAGGGTTGCATTTCGAGAACGTTCACGTTGCAACTCAACCCCCCCCCCACGAGCGAATCGCAGAGAACAAACAGGAACATCTCGCCCGGCAAAAACACGTGCTATTCTTGTGTAGATCCTCGCCTCTCTATCTCGGCTTCACACCGTGAAAGCGAACAAGAGGACAAGACGACAGACAGTGACTGATCGACATTCGTGCCGATTTGTTACTTGCATTCCCCACGTGCGCCAGCAGTGTACGGCCGCCCTTTGGTTTGAGTTTCAAGCCCGGACTCGAGCCCGGAAACCCAGGAGGACTGCAGACCTTCTGTTGAGGAACAGAACAGGCACGGATAAGCCCCCGCAAAGGACCGGAGAAGAAAAGGCCATCGTTGAGATTCTCGATCCAGGCGCCAACTGCTTGGAAACTCTGCAGGTAAGCAATCCACCAGTCGTTGCTCGAAACTTGCATGTCATTGGCGGCCGCCTATCCTTGCCCGCCCCCGTCACATTTCCCCACCTATTTTGCGGTGCGTCCATCCGCGGCATGGTCAATTATGAATTGGGTATCCTTGGCAGTGCCAAAGACGGCTATGCAGAATGGGTGTTAAAAAAAAGAGGATTGGACCAAGCACAAACGTCACCGGAATACAATCGAGGACAGGAGAGGGGAAAGAAAAGAAACCCAGACGCATTTCTGTTATTTGCTACTGGTCCTAGCTGCATTTGCTGCCGGCGGCCGCTTACAGCCACTCTCTCTCTCTCTCTCTCTCTCTCTCTCTCTCTTCTGTCACCCTGCTGCTTGTTCCTTGCTAGAAAAGGCTCGCTAACGCCGTTGCCACCTTGCCCAGGTTGCTCCGGAATCCCAGAAAGCCCAGAACCACTACCGTCACAGCTGCGTCCTCACTCGCTGCCGCTTTTTACCCCGCCGCCTTCTTGCACGCCCACAACGTACATATAGTGTACATATTACGCCAGCGACCGCGACCTCCGTTTCTCCCTTCGCCCACGTCCACCTACCTAGGTACACAGTTTACCAGCCAGGGCGCCCCGCCGAACAGCCACCCCTCCACCGAAACAAATCCTTGAGCTCGCCCCTCCCCCCCCGCCGCTGCTGCATCTCTTTCAAATCCAGCCCGGCTCCCGTCGCCGTCCACCCATCCATCCATCCCAGACAATCCATCCACGTCTAGACCTCGTCCGCAAAAACCTCACACTCGAATTCCCTCAACTCTTCATCCCTTTCCGAGTTGGCTGTTTCCCGCCATCTTACCTCCTCTCCGGCAAAACATATCGCACAAACAAAGAGTTTGGTTTGACTGGTCCATCTTCCGACAGCTGGCTTTTCCCAAACTCCACCCCTCATCTCTCTGAAAGCACCCACGCCCGACAGCTTCATCGGTCGGCTTCCCTCAAATTTTGAGCCTTTCGAAACCCAGTCCTTCTCGATCAGGCAGATCGACCATCGCACAAAATGGCCGAATTCATCAGAGCGCAAATCTTCGGCACCACCTTTGAGATCACCTCGAGGTACTCGGACTTGCAACCCGTCGGCATGGGCGCCTTCGGGCTCGTTTGGTTAGTCTGAGAAGATGTTATCCCTCGCGACGGCAATTGTCGCGACAAGTCTCTTTTCCAATTGCTGACGCGCTGTCCCGCTGCCAGCTCCGCCCGTGACCAGCTCACGAACCAGAATGTCGCCGTCAAAAAGATCATGAAGCCCTTCAGCACACCTGTCCTCGCCAAGCGGACATACCGTGAGCTCAAGCTGCTCAAGCACCTCAGGCACGAGAACGTACGTCGGACCTGCCGCCGATTGCTTCTGGGCATACCCACCGATTGTGAAGCGCTGACACCCGCCACAGGTCATCTCCCTCAGTGACATCTTCATTTCCCCTCTCGAGGATATTTACTTTGTTACGGAACTCCTCGGCACCGATCTGCACAGGTTGCTCACCTCCAGACCTCTCGAGAAGCAGTTCATCCAGTACTTTCTTTACCAGATCATGGTATGCACATCTCCCCACCTTTCCGGAATGTACTCCGATATTGTGGTCAGCAAACTGACATGACTGCAGCGTGGCCTGAAATATGTCCACTCGGCCGGCGTCGTCCACCGCGACCTGAAGCCCAGCAACATTCTCGTCAACGAGAACTGCGATTTGAAGATTTGCGACTTCGGTCTTGCCCGTATCCAAGACCCTCAGATGACCGGTTACGTCTCGACGAGATATTACCGTGCCCCCGAGATCATGCTCACGTGGCAAAAGTACGACGTCGAGGTCGACATCTGGAGTGCGGGCTGCATTTTCGCCGAGATGCTCGAGGGCAAGCCTTTGTTCCCCGGCAAGGACCACGTCAACCAGTTCTCCATCATCACCGAGTTGCTGGGTACTCCCCCCGATGATGTCATCAATGGCATTGCCAGCGAAAACGTGAGTTGCAAACGACAGGAACCGTCTTTGAACCCGTTACTGACTTGACGGCCAGACACTCCGATTCGTCAAGTCCCTCCCCAAGCGCGAGAGACAACCCCTGAAGAACAAGTTCAAGAATGCCGACCCCTCCGCCATCGACCTGCTCGAGCGGATGCTGGTCTTCGACCCCAAGAAGCGTATAACGGCCACCGAGGCGCTGTCCCACGACTACCTTGCTCCCTACCACGACCCCACCGACGAGCCCGTCGCCGAGGAGAAGTTTGACTGGAGCTTTAACGATGCTGACCTGCCCGTGGACACATGGAAGATCATGATGTACGTGATGGATTCCCGCAGCACTCACCCTACAACCATTTGCTAATGAGCCTTATTTGCAGGTACTCGGAGATCCTCGACTACCACAATGTTGACGCGTCAGCGCAGCAAATGGAAGAGCAGTTCAACGGGCAATAGATGAAGTGTGCTACGGGCGAAGCGGGGATAAATAAGAGAGAGGAGGTTATGATACCACGCAAAACCAGACGGGACGTGTTTCCAGTACATTCACACACACTTGACATGGTGTTCGGAAGACGGGATCTGTTATTGTAACGTTGACTATGCAAAGGGGCCAACAGTATACGCGACATAAAGGAATGGCATGCATATCGGAGGTGTTTTTCTCTTTTCTATTTCCTTCATTTTATTCCTTTACTGCCATCATGTCTCTTGGAATCTCACATCCTCTCCCTCTTCCACACACACACACACACACACACACACATTCTCTGGGTCTCCAGGCCGGTTTGAAACCGAACCCGCGCGGCATGAGGATGTTGTAGAAGTCGATTATGAGCTTCAAGGCCCCTTCTAAGGGCCCGAATGCCCGACACGACCATGTGCAGGCCATATTTGGGCGTCGGAGGCTCTATGCCATTAGGAGTTGTCAAGGCGGGCGAGAAGAAAGCATGGGGGTTTTTTTTTTTTTTTTTGGATAACGATGGAACACACCCAGTGGCAGGTAGTAGCCATGGCAAGAACAAATCAAACACCCCCAAAAAAAGAATAGAATTTGTGAAAACACGCCGTCTATCCTACATGCAGTTGATCAAGCTCGGGGATTGAGGACGAGGCGGGAAGAGCCTTTGCCGATCGGTGTAGGTCCCGGAAGGGGAACGTAGACTTGGGTTGCACAGCAGGTGTGTCTCGCAGACCGCCTCGATCACGTACGACACGGCTTCTACGGGCGGCTACAGGTGATTCTTCCCCACCCATCGTCATTGCGAGCCTGCCGGGTGCGCCGATCGGGTCTAGGGCCGGGGTCTGCAGTATATACGGGTGCTTGTAGAGGGCAACGGACGAGGGGAATACGTCCGGATTGCTTGCAGGGGCGTGGCGGGAGTTGCAGATGGCCTCGGGCTAGATGGAACGGGGATGGGGATGTCGAGGGCAGGAGAGCGGGCTGGAGCGTCACGGAGAGAGGCGGGTCGGGGTGGGGTGAGGTGGGGTGGGGTGAGAGGATACGATTACCATCATCCTATGCAATGCGGGACACGCTGGCGGTGCTTTGAGGTTCGGATGAGGTGAGGTGAGGTGAGCCGAGCCGCCGGGCGAGGAGGATGAGGTCGACGTGGTGTCCCGCCGGCCTCGCTGGTAGGGACCTACCTACCTACCTTAGCTACCTATGTTGGATGGGATTTTCCGATGTGGTTGAGATGGGGGATGGATGGCCAGGAAGTCCACTCCGACATGACGGAGAGGTGCTCTGCTGGAGGAGCTTGACAGGGAATGGAAAACTGGGCAAGGCTGCTGTCAGAGACTTTCGTTTGTACTCGAGAGAACGGCGAGCGGACATGGCCGATCGATGCCCACCCCCCCTCTCTCTCTCTGACCCCCGGTCGTCAGTCGTGCATGGTTGACGTGTCTTTCTCCCTCTCTCTCTGTCTTGGGGTTGGACGGACGGGCGGGCGGGCGGTGACATTGCATCACGGACTTTTTGGGGCCGGCCGTGGCTTGGCGCCGGGCTGGTTTTAGGTGTGACGTGAAGCCGCCTGGACGGTAGGTTAGGTGAGGAGGGTTAGGTTAGGTTAGGTAGGTAGTCGGCCCATCGGTTTTTCCAGCATAGACGGTTGCCTAGGGACTTGGTTTGTACGCTCACGAGGTCCCGGCTTCTGATTTTCTCTCTCTCTCGAGGCAATAAGGCTGTTTCCCAATGGATAATGCAACATCGCTGTCGAGGGCGCATACATATATATAGATTGTATGAGTGCCGACTGGGCCTGTCTTGACGACCCTGAGCTGGTTGGTCTCAGCACACGTGGTTTTCCGACCTTGTGTAACATTCCCAATATCCGGCGAGAGAGACGTAAACCGCAGCATAGCAGGGTACCTAGGTAGAGTTCGTCTGAGCGGGTGGCGCCACGAGGGTACAGGCTTGGTCTCAAATTCCACCACTGCGCGGGGTGCATGAGGGGGGGTTTATTGACAGTCTTCTTCTTTGTTTCTTTCTTTTTCTTCTTTTCTCTTCTTCTCGCCGTCGTCTTCTCGAACATGGAATCCCTGAACCTTGCGCGCGCGCTCTTGATATGTGGGACGAGACAAGTTGTTCGTTTTCGTTATGCCTGTCCCAAGCAAGCATTGATTAGCCTGTACTTAGGTACTTGCTTGGCTCATTTCAAAAGGGGGGTGGTGGCGCGCACAGGATTGCGTTCAAAAAAAATAAAATAAAAATAAACGATCGGTATATAGGTATGCGGGGGATAGATAGAGGAGGAAAAGATTGCAAAGTAAATTCGGGGTGGGAGGAGTAGCAATAAAGTATCGTCTTAACTATCTGTTTTCTTCTTCTTTTTGCATTAGCACCAATTCAACACCTCGTCCACAACCCACTCTTTCCCCGGGCCCGGCTCATTTGAGTGAGCATCGGAAAGCACCCAGTCCAATACAAAGCCTGCCACGAATCCACTGTACTGTGAACGTCCGCGCTCGAAGGCCCCTCTCTCTCTCTCTCTCTCTCTCTCTCTGTCCCACCTCGTCCTCGTCCGCATCCTCATCCCCCCCTTCGCTTCTGGCCCTTTCACCAGGTCCTTGCTTCAGGAGGCGGCGAATTGTTTTCCTGGTGTTGAATCTTGAGTCTCCCATTCGACACGTCGTCTCGGGGGTACAACACCTCTACCACCCATTATTACAGCTACAAATACCACCTCATCTTTCCTAATTCGCCAGCACAACATCGAGGCGACGGACGAATCACCGACCCGGACTAGACTCTTTGCCCAGCAGCAGTGCAACCCGATTTATAGCTGACACACACACACACACACACACACACACAAACACACACGCACTCTCTCACACACATCTTTTCGCGTACGCGCGCGCGCCTGGAGGGCCGAACCGTCACCGCTTTCTTTCCCCTTCGCTCGCCACGCCGACAGACACCCGCCAACCCCCAACTCGAGAAGCACGACAACCCACGGTATAGAAACCCGCCGAGCACAAACCCTGCGGTTTTAAACCACCGGCAGAGGTTATCTGTTGTTTAGGCCTTTTCAACTATCAATCCCTCTTGGTTATCTGTTCGCACCCGGCCTGATTAGTCTCAAAAGTACCCCTCACCTAAGCGGACGGGGAATCGATACTACGTCAGAGCATACCAGAACCCCTCCCTCGCCTTTTTCTAGCGGAAGATTCCCCAAGGGCAGCGCTCATCACCCGAACGTCACGGACTCGAGAGGAAATAGCTCTACGTCTGCTAGGCCTCCGGAAAAGAAAAACAGAAAAAAAAGGGACGAACGACAAGGAAACGCCGCGACCCAGGTCGGGCGAACTTGCGACGAAACGTGCAACGGAGCCGAAGGGGTACCCGAAGCGAGAAAAATCACCGACGAGAAAGGAGCACATGGAAATGTCGTAGGAGTGGGCCTCGTTGTGCCAAAGGGAGCTGGACAAAAGCGAACACAACCTGAGAAAATCAGCCGACGACTGGACGGTTTGCGGAGGAATCTCCATCTCCAAGACGCGCGGAAGCTGGTCAATCCGGCGCATGCTGCATCGTGCGTGACAAGAAACACCGCCAAGAGAGTGACGAATAGAAAGGGAATATGGACACCCCCGAGGTTGCGACGCCCACGTCTGGCGCCGTTACGCCCCTGACGGTGCCTTCGACGCCGGCCAAGCCCGGCTTTATACCATTGGTGACGGTCGTCGACTTTCACCATGCCCGCGGACCCGAAGTCGAGCTGTGGTTCGGCGCGGCAGAGGGCATCGACCCGGCGGTCGAATACGACTGGGGTTTGCTGCCCTTCATGGCGCTGAGCGACGGCGCGCACTTGTGAGTGGCACCCTTTCCCTTGGCCAGCGGGGCTTTGCTCGATTTATAACCGCAACGATCGCCGCCATGTGGAGGACGAACGGCTGACAGACCGGAACCAGGTCAAGTGAGGACTTCTCCTACTTCACCCTACTCCGCCCCGCAACGGCCACGGGGCCGGCGACGTCCCTCTTCGGCATCTCTTGCACGCGGCAGCTCGACGCCTCGCAGCTCCTCAATCGCCCCGCCGACGTGACGCGCTCGACGGTCCAGAAGGCCGTCGTCGTCATCGCCGACACACCGCAGCACTTTGGCATGATGCGTGAGCGCCTCAGCGTCGTCACCCAGGCGTGGTTCGCCCAGCGCGAGTTTACTGACACAGAGATACTGCGCCGCTTTCAGGAGAGCCTCGCCGAGGAGAAGGAGCGCGGCTTTCTGAGCGACGAGGAGAGCCGTGACCAGCACCTCGGAATGAGCCTGCGGGAGCTTGTCCACGAGTTCAAATGGCAGGCTCTGGTACTGTTCAAATGCTGTCTGCTGCAGCCAAAGGTCCGTTGGAGCCTCTACAGCTAACATGTGTCGCTTTCGGTGGGGTGAGAAGCTAACCAGACACGCTTCGCAGATGCTCTTTTTTGGATCACGTTGTGAACGGCTATGCATGATGCAGTTTTCCCTAATTTCTCTGATTCCCGGCCTCATTCGTAATCTCATCGACTGCGCCGACCCGGAGCTGAACAACTACGAGAAGAGGCTGGTGCGGCCCACAAGCCTGCGGACCAGCGATCGTAACTCCTTGCTCACTTACATGGGCCTGCCTCTCCAGATATTTGGCAAGGTACGTCCGTCACGGCCCGCTCGGAGAGTTCGAGGCATTGACATCGCATACAGGGCAGTCTGTTTGGGCCGTATACCCCCCTCCAGCAGCTCGACATCCTCGCCGACTTTGGCACCAAGTCGTACATCGTCGGAAGCACAAATTCGCTTCTCTTGCAACAAAAAGACCGCTACAGCGACATTTTGATCAACCTTGACGACCACACCGTGAACGTCACCTCGTCCTCCCTCAGAAATTCTCTGGCACTCTCGGCCGCCGACCGTCGCTGGATCGACTACATCACGCAAAGCGTCAATGATACGTGGGACGACGCCAACCCGCAACGGCCCAACACCATGGGATATGTCGGCAGTGAAGAGTTCATCCGCCTCCAGTTCGAGGAGTACATACTCTCCCTCGTATCCTCTGTCAAGTACCACAGCCACCTTCTGGCGAACCCGAACAACCCCCGCGCTCTCCTCCCGCACATCGAGGGCGACCCATCCTACGATTACGGCAGCGAATTCGTCGAGTCGTGGTCCCGCACCGAGAACTATCGCATATGGAACGGGAACACGGACTCGCACCTCTTCGATGTCGTCGAGCCGAAGCACCCTTGCGCCGGCGGCCTCACCATCGACGACGTCCAGCGCCGTATCGCGCAGCAGGTCCAAGACATGCACCTCGACGAACGGCTTGCCGTCGGCAAGGAAGTCCTCGGACGGAACTTTGCCGTTGGCAAAGAAAAGGCGTCGAACATGTTCAACAAGTTTTATGCCGACATGGAGGCCTTCCGCGAGGCGCAGAGGAAGAGGGCCGAGGAACAGCGCATTGCGGCAGAGGCTGCTGCCGCCGAGGCCGAGAAGGCCGGCGGGCCCGCTGCCACGTCTCCGACGTCTTCGGGTGGAGCCACGGATGCGGCAAAGGCGCAGGGCAATACGTCGTCTTCCGGGAACAAGGCCTCCTCGTACGTCAGCTCGTGGGTGACATGGGCCGGCGAGAAGCGCAAGACCGGATGGGGCGGCGCCAGTGGCAGCAGTTCCCCCACCACGGCCAGCGGCGGCGGAGGATATGGTTGGGGTCGCGGATGGGGCAAATCCAAGACTGACACCAGTAAGGGTGCCAACAGCGACAAGGACTCGGCATCGGTATCCGGGTCGCGAGTATCCACGTCCTCAGCCGGTGTGGACATCAACCAGAAGCAGCCGAGCGACAGGCATGATTTCCAGCCGCTGACACAAGGCTCGTACACGGACTCGGTATTCTCAGCGGACACCGCAGAGTCGGAGATGTCCGTGAGCCCCACGGCGGATCGTCGGCCGCAGTCCAAGGATGGTCTTTCCGCCGCGGCGGATACGGCGGAAGCGACGACGCCGACAACGGCCACGGCCGCAGCCGGAAGCGACGGCCGGCTGAACGGAGGGGTGAACACGACCACTAGGCCGGCGGCCCCTGACGCGGACAGCGAGGAGGAAAAGGCGACTGCTCCGGTCGCCGCCGTCAGCGCTACCGTTGCGACCGCTAAGGCGCAACAACCAGAACAGGAGAGCGACTCCGACTCCGACTCCGACTCTGATGCGAAGGAATCAAGAGCCATGGCCGCTGCTGCCGAAGCGGCGGCCGAAGCGGCCAAGGCCTGGGGCAGTGATCACTGAATGGGCGCGACATAGTCGATAAAACCACCAGGCGTGGCCATGTAACACTTGGGCGGCGGAACAGGACACAAACAATACGGCAGGGCAAGGTACGACACAACGCAAAACAGCATAGCAAAGCATTCGCGAGTCCGGGTTCTGGGTTATGAACTGCATCTTAGACGGAAAAAATAAGGGGGGGGGGGGGGGGGGCGACAGGAGAAAAGTAAGCGGGGCTGGCCGGTAAGGCCGACGACGAGACCACATCGCATGTGCTGGACCAAGCCCTCTCTTTCGTTCCCTTCCCTTCCCTCCCCTCCCTTGTGCATTTTACTTTCTTACCTGTAGCTTTACTCGCATATATGAATAAGTCAAGAGGAGGGAAAAACCACACGAGAGAACACGTCCGTTCACGGCCGTTGAGGGGGGTTGGGTTTTTAGGCTTGGGAGGTTTCCTGGATCCGGTGTTGATGTAATTGGTCTTGTTTTTTCTGTTGTTGTTGTTGTTGTTTTTTTCTCTAAAAGCTCGAGATGGAATACGGCAGAACCAGACCAGACGAGAACAAAAACATGGTCAGATTTTTGGAAACCGCAGCGAGCGTAAACCCTCTAGGATGGATGCCCTCTTGAGGATGAGTGAGCGGCGGGGCGGAGTGTGAGAACGTGGTCGAGTTGTCGTGCATGAGATGGTAGTGCCCCCCCCCCTTTGTTCTCCGTCCACGTTGACGGGCCGCGAAGAGATCGTCGTGTCTGAATCGGCAAAGGGGCGGCCGTTCCAACACCCCTCAGCCCTGTCGGATTACATGGAGAAGGGGGGGGGGGAGTGGGAGGGGACGACGTCGGCCGTGGTTCCCTCTCCCCCCCCCTTCTTCTATTATGCATATCTACAAAAGGGAAAAGAAAAGAAGAAAAAACCATCTCACGTGGCCACATCTTCGGTCTACGCCGACCTTTTGATCATTTCTGTATTACTTTCCCCCTCTCTCCCGCCCTTCCCAGGTTTGCGTTCCGCATAGGATGTGAGAAAAGGGGGAGAAACGAAAGATGGGGAAAAAAAGACGAAAAAAGAAGCATTGACCTCTTGAATGTGAAACAATCCAAGGAAACAAAGACGGACAAGGAGAGGCAGCGACAACCCTCGCCCCCCCC